>VWZX01003383.1:529419-643020 GCA_013399015.1 Galbula dea | reverse complement strand
CGGCGGGCGGCGAGGCGGCTGGCGGGCTGAGCGCTGCCTTCAGCGGGCCGCGCATTGCCTTCTACGTGGGGCTGAAAAGCCCCCACGAAGGCTACGAGGTCCTCAAATTCGACGACGTGGTGACCAACCTGGGCAACCACTACGACCCGGCCAGCGGCAAGTTCACCTGCCAGGTGCGCGGCATCTACTTCTTCACCTACCACATCCTCATGCGCGGCGGCGACGGCACTAGCATGTGGGCCGATCTCTGCAAGAATGGGCAGGTGGGTTCCCGTGGCTCCCCGGCTACTCCTTCCCGCCCCGGGCTCTCCCCATCGGTCCTCCTGCTCCGCCGGCGGGCACCGGCCGCCGCCGCTCCCGGGGGAGGGAACAGCCGGAGCATCCTCTCCGCCGTCGGAGCAGGGAGCAGAGTCAGAGCCGCGACAAACTCCGAACTCCCGGCTTGCAAACTTTCCTGTCGGGATGGAGGGAAGGAGAAGCGAGGAATGGGGAGGGAGAGAGAACACGGAGGTAGTGGAAGGGCTAGGGAAGGCAGGCTAGGAGGGCTGACGGAAAGTATGAAGAAAGGGAGCCCGAGGGGCGGACAGAGGGGATCGGGGGGATGGTAGAGGGGTTCGGGGTCCGATGTTCCCCGCGGCTGTGTCGGCAGGTGCGGGCCAGTGCCATTGCCCAGGATGCGGATCAGAACTACGACTATGCCAGCAACAGCGTGGTGCTGCACCTGGACTCGGGTGACGAGGTGTACGTCAAGCTGGATGGAGGCAAAGCGCACGGAGGCAACAACAATAAGTACAGCACTTTCTCTGGCTTTCTTTTATACCCCGATTAACACAAAAAAAAGTGACATAACACAACTGGCTCTGCCACCAGTATGTGTGGGGTTGGCTGGTGATTCTGTATCCTATTGTGCTGCTGTTGCTCCTGGTGTCCACTGTCTCCGTCGGTCACTTTAGCTTCATTATCATTTTGTATGAGGTGGTTTGTTTTATTTTTTGTTTTTACCCCTGTGAAAATGAAATAGAAGTGAAACAAAACGATCTCCTTCCTTGCTCCCCCCCATTTGCTCTGACCTCCCTCAGCTCCCCTACTTTATCAGCTTCTGTGTTTTGGTGTGTCACATGAGGAACTCACAACCTGAAACTCTCGAGTGATTCCTGGGGTTGTAAGAGAGCCCAGAGTTCAGACTGTGCCACACATGGAATTTGAACCTGTCACATTTTTTTGTCAATGAGTATTAATTATGATGATGAATTTTCAGATGGGACTGGGCCATAACTGTTTTTAACTCTGCTGCTTTGTTTGTTTGGGGTCAAGTGTAAACTTTTTTTTTTTTTTTGTGCAATGCAATGCTCATGTGAATGACGGTGTCATCAATGTCAAACCTGTTCCTGTCTGCAAAAGAATTAAGTTGTTGACCACCATCACCAGAATATCACATTAAATTATGTTTTTAGACAACGCCTTCTTGCTGTCTCTCTCTTCCAGTGCTGAAATGGAGTTTGTGGTGGTGCCACAGCAGGATGAAGGATAAAGAAGGGGCTCATTTCAGTACCTTAGGTTTGCAGCAACATTTAAAGTTAGGATGGAGAACCTTCCACTGGTCTTGATTACGGTTCAAGGGGGCTGGAAAGAAGCAGAGCGACAGAAAAACCCCCTTCACCTCTATGTAGTTTTGTAAAAAGAAGGCACACAGTCATCAAGAGGTGAAAGTGGGGGTGTAGATCGGATCTCCTAAACAGATTTACTTTGTCTGAGCCTGATACAGAGGTTAGTGAGGTACAGGAAAAACAGTTTAATCAGCAATTATGGAAAGCTGTGTTTCTGTAATACGCCTGACAAATGTAAGAAGGCAGCAGGGAAGAGTCTGTCTAAACCCCTGCACTTGCAATGCGTATATGGGTTGGAAACCACACCTGGCTGTAGGTGGGTCTGCGCAGTGCCTGAGACTGGCTGGGAGAGAAAGCTCACCAAAGACTGACAGACTCAGACCAGTTGGAAAGGTTTTCTTCTGCTTGTTCTTGTTAAATCCCAGCCATTCTGTGTCTTTTTAAAAGCACAAGGGTGTGTAACTGGTGAGAGCTGAGCCTTTAGTGGAGGAGGTGCCTCTTTCATCATCCCCCCAATAGGTAACCTCCTCAGTTTGGGTAAATTTGGGTTGCTCTGCTGAACCTAAAAGGGCTAAGTTGATTTACAAAGCACTTGCTTTCATTTTATTGTCTTGTCTTTTCATTTTCCCTCCTGAAGGTTTTACTTCCCTATCAGCTTACTGTTCTTTGCAGCATTAATACACTTTTGGTAAGAGATAGGAGCTGGACTGCAATGACTCTGTCAAGACTGGAGCTTCGTCCCTGCCCTGATGTTGTAGGAGAAAGGGGGACCACAGCTGGGATGGACTTGTTCCAGCCCAACTTTGTGATAGCCCAGTGATGACCAAGTTCTTACAGTCTCTTCTGTCTCCTGCCTAGTCCTCAGTTGCTATTGTCTTCTCGCTGGTTGGAAGAGGAGGGTCAGAGAGAGAAAGCAATTCCTCCCTTCATCCTGCCCTCAAGGATCCCCCAGCTGAGGGAAGCAGAGTTATAACCAGGTACATGTGTTAGACACTTATCAATCTCTAACATCTTGTCGATTTGTACTATTTAGAATATGATTAAAACCAATGTCTGAGACCCAAATGAAGTATAATTACTATGGATCCTCAATTCCCCTTGGACCCGTAATCCTTTTTGACTATTCCTCCCCTCCCCTCTGATGAAATGGAGCTTAGACACAAAGCCCTCGGTTTAAATTTCAAAAAATTAAAATTGACATGCAGCAGCATTAGCAGGAGCCAGGAGGAATTCTAAGGAGGTGCCTGGGCTCTGCTTTATCCTTTGCATTAAGAAGCAATTTGTACTTCTAACAAAGACCCAACTGTTCCCCCTTGGCAAAAGGGCAATGAAGATGCCTTGCAAGGGAATTGCTGTTCACAATACTTAAACAAATTTGAATCTTAGATTTTTAAATCTGTATTCCCTGGTGGAGCCTGCTCCTCGCAATTCAAATGCAGGGCTGGTGGTGTGTGCCTGCCAAGGTGTCAGGAGCTAAGCGGATGATGGATTGATGAGGCAATGGGAAGACACAGGCTCATAGTGGTGGTTTGCCCCGACAGTGATCTATGTATCTGCACATTATCAATGTCATGAGGAGGCTTGAACCACCCTCACTAGATGTCTCATTTTTCCACTTATCTCTTATGTACTAATTATCAGGCTGGATAATTCCCCAGGATAGAAACAACAAAAAAAAAAGATCGCTGCCACTTCACTGACAGTTTACACAATCAATAGAATGAATGTCTCCCTCAGCTTGCAGGCTTTTTTGTTTCCTCATCTCAGAGACCTCCAAGACAGCCTCTATGGGGGGCCGATGGCTCTCACCCAGCATCTGTGGTGATGCTGCTTGGATAGGCTCCTCCATCCCAGTAATCATGGTACTAGCTCAGTGTGTGGGTTGTTTTGTTTGAAGTAGCACAGGAAAAGGCAGTTGGGAGATGAAAAACTTTAGTGCTTGGTGGTGCAGCTGTCCAGAAAAGCAGAGGCAGCGTTGTGGATGGGGATGGCAGTCCCTGTGCTGTGAGTGGCTGTGGGTGAGAGCAGCAGCCCAGCAAGCAGCCTGTGGCAGGCTCCTAACCCTCAGGAATTTGACTGGGTCCTCCTCTGCTAATATGTGGTCTATGGGTTCTGTATGTTTCATGGCACAAAGAGAAAGGGCCACCCCTGATCCCCTTGTGTGGATTGGAGGAGAATTAATGTGTACTTACAGGCTAGCTTTGAGACCAGTTTTCAAAATGATACTAGCAGCTCAAACAACCATTAACCACTGTCTGCTCTGGAGCTCTGACCTGTCAGAGTTGTTATTTTACTTGATGAGTAAAGCAAATGCTTTTAAAAGTTATGAGGTGATCAAATGTAACGCGGATGGGAAAACCTCCCATAAAGGAGTGGAAGGTGAACATTTTAGAGAAGAAGTTCTTCTCCTTTGTACCCAGCTGCATATTCAAAATAATAATAAAAAAGTTAAGATTAAAACAAAATGTGTTCATGCTTTCAAAGCAACTTAGATATTGCAGCAACAAATCTTTGGCCTTTGTGCTATTGATATGAAACCTTGACCCTTTTACCGTCCCTGGACAGCACCAGCCATGTATAGGCTCTCTGGAAAAGAGTGGAGCAGGAAGATATTCAAGCACACGAAACACCACAGGAAGGGAAATGGGGCTGTTGCTGAGAGCCCTAAGAAAGGTGCCAGCTACTCCTCGTCTGTGGCCGTTCCCTGGAGGAAAGGCTTCAAGTTACTCTGTTCTCCTGCAAACCAACAGGCTCATGGCTGGAAACTTGTTTCCTTCTGTTTTGGCATTCATTGGCTTGCGGAGCTCCTGGCAAGTCTCTAGGGAGATGGGTGAAGAAATCGTGCTTTGCCTTGAGTGAAACAGTTTGGCTGCTGGGGCTAAGATTTCACCAGCTGGTGTCCAGAAAGAGAAGATACCTGTGCTGCAAGAGCAGCTGGATGTCTGATGTCCCAGGCAAAGTCTGATGCCTCTGTATTTTCCAGGAACTGGGTTCACGGGTTTTCTCCTTTATGCTCATTCCTTTGTGGAGTAAAGCCTGGGCTGATGGGACCTCACTGGTCTGCAGTGGGACAGGAGAGTCCCATGTCTGGGTTCCCGTTTTCTGCTGTTAGAGAAGCAAAGTGATGCTTTTTGTGCTTCCATGGCTTTACACATATGCATTGAGCCACACTTTGATTTTGGGGTTACTGTTTTTGAAAGTCACTCTGGGCATTTTTCTCAGTGATTTAATGCTTTCTTATCTCCTTGCTTGACTCCTTCAGTGGCTTATGGTGTGTGGATGGGTTTAATCTGTGAGCTCATGAAGTAGGGAGGATAGATTTGGTGTATTCTCATGTGATCTTTTATGTTTATGCCACAGACTAATTATACTCAAAGGGTCTGTGGCAGATAGAGGCAAAATGGCATATAAATCTGTTTTAAATCTGTTTGTGTTAATTTTTTTTTTTTTTTTACTATAACATGCCATTTTTTTTCTCATTGTGATTGGACTGAACTCTGGGAAAAAATTCTGCTAAGATCATAGATCCTGTGTCTTGGTGTTGTCTCTGGGATAAAGGAGCCTGTCAGAATAAAATAAAGACTAACTGAATCCTCACTGACTTTGAGATTACAAGAGAGTTGGTCCTTTTTACTATGAATGTCTGCATTGTGCAGAGACTTGGAAGATTAATTACAAATGAGACAGATAAACTGCTACCATTTGGACACCCTGGCACTTACAGGTGAGAACTTGCTCTCAGCTGGTTTAGTGCCTAATGGCAGAAAGAGGTTCAGCTTGATTATAAACTATGGCTAACATGCAAATAGAGGCCCATTCTTCTAACCAAGCCCATGCCAGTTCAGTAGTTAATCCTGTGGGCAGGTAGCAGGTGCCACGGCAGAAGCGGGGGAGATGCTTGACTGTTCCTTGAGTAAACCACTTGCCCTTGAACAAGCTTCATTTTTAAAGGCTGCATGGCGGATTAAGACAGAGATCTGAGCTCCTTCCTATACCTCTTCATTTAAGACCATGTTATTTGTTGCTGGCCTTAACGACGAGTGAAGGAAGAGGCCAGTAGAGGGCAATGCTAGTTCCCTGGAATGACCTGGGGAACAGACGCATTGCCTCCTGGGCAGGCAAGAAGCTGAGGCTGCGGTATGATTTGATGTCCTAGCCTTTCCCCCTGTGTCAGACTGAAGCCCTGACAGCTGATTGTTTCAGGTCACAGCCTGAAAGGTGCTGAGGCACTGCTCTGTCCTGGCCCTCAACACAGAGAGCTCTGTAGGATGTTGCTCTCAGGGTTTTGCAGAGCATAATTCTGAAGGAGCTGCGAGTTATGGCCCTGTAGAGAAAGCCATAAATGCCCATCTTCTTTGGGTTCCTCCAGTTATAAAGTAGCCTGAATTAACCGTTGCCCTGTGTGGCACAGCTGTATATTCTAATAAATGGGAGTATATTTTCTTAAAAGGGGCCCTCTCTTTGTTCCATTTGCTCCCCGTTTGTTTTTTTGGCTTAAGTTAAGTTAAAACCAGAAAAGGCCTGTTTGATCCCTGTGATCTGCTGCCCCATTAATGCAGGATTGTTTCCTCCAGTGCACTGTGAGCACGATGACATGGAGAGCATGGCTTGCCTGCAGCCCTTGGCTGCTCTCCTCCCAGCAAGAGGACATTCACATGATTCTGGCTCTTCTTTTTGCTTGCAGCTGTCAGATCATGTCTAGAGAAACAAACAAACAAAATATACAAACCCAGTCTTGAATGCAGCTGAAATGTTTTCTTGGTGACATTTCTCTTTGTCAACAAATTGCTTATTGCTTAAGTGTTGTGATGTGATCCCCATCCTAAGAAAGAGAGATCTGCTGCTGAGAATGGGGAGGAAACATGCCCAGGAGAGTAACTTGTTTGAAGATGTGAGCACAGGCTTTATGAACAATGATTCTTTGTCCAATCTTAGTTTTAAGATGCAATTTTGATGGTATGCTAATGCAGAAAATGTTTTAACTCCTTGGGGAGGAAGCTTCTTTTCAGCTAGTGTGTAGCTCTTTCCTCATTATTTTGTAATGCTGTTCCTGAAACTTTGTGTCAGCCGTGCTGTGCTGCAGCATATGAATGCAGGAGGTGATGGAGATCAGATCCAGGTGGGTTTCTCTCTGTTTTGTTTTGGTATACAGTTGAATTCTTGAAGTTTGCCTCTCCTTCTCCTGGCACCTCACTTTTTCATGGAGCTGTCCTTGCTGGGAGCTGGGAGCCCAAGGGCCCGAGTCTGCTTCCAGGTACACCAATCTAACTCTTCTCAAACTAGTTTTTTCTCAGCATCTGTGTGTCAAGATCAATCCTGAAGTACATCACATGTAGCTACCCTTGGATTGACAGTGTGGCACCTGATTCTTATTATATAGCATTTGAGGATGTATTGTAATGAATCTCAGTCTTTGTACCCTAGAGATGGAAATGGTCCAGCTCTGTTTTGTGTCCTGTTCAGTGAGAGTCACTATATAAGTACCTTTCAAGGAGAACACCATTAACATCTGCAGCATCTAAAAACCTGCTTAGGAAAGAGAGGTGTCAAATATCTCTAAAGCTCATCATCTCCACGATCCTGCTGAGTGCGTTGCTGCAGCTGAGGCAGCTTGGATCGTAAACTTTAGCATCCGCTCTCAAAAAGCAAAGCATCCTTGAGGAGTAACTCTGTTGCTATTTATCAGTTTGTGTGAGAATGAAGCTTGAACGTTATTAGAGCTGAAACACTAATTAAGCCAATAAATTCCTTTGTCTTTTTGGGTGTGTTGGCAATTAATATGCAAAATCCCATTGATTCCAGCAGCTCCATAATTCACGATGCATAGTGTTATTACATATTGACAGCATATACTGTGAAGTCTCCAAAGACACTGCTGTGCATAGTAGGAATACTGCTATGATCCCAGTTATGGGCTGGGTGAGTCACTGTGCTGCATCAGGTTCTATCAAAGCTTTGGCTGCTGGTGGGGGGTAGGAAGACCACACAAGTCTCTGTCGAGCATACACTGTGTCTTAATGGCTATTTGCACTTTATATTGCTTTCAGAATTACAGTGGAAAAGAGGAAAGGTGTTCCAGATGATCCTAAGGAAAGGCTCAATCTGATGTGAAGAAAAACTGATTGTAAAAGAAGTATGTATTTAGATCAAAGCAAAGCAGGTCTTTAAAGCAGTCCTAGCTTTAATTCATTTCTAACTGGATGATCCAAATAATCTTTCCTCAAAGTTTGTTCAAAGCTAGGAGAAGCGAAATGACCCAGGAAGGCTGCTCAGAGATGTAATACTTTCTCGTCCAGGAGAACATTGTTTTGTCAACCTAAGATAGGAAAAGAGCCCATGATCCTGAACCCTGTGGTGACTCTATGCCTAAAATTGTCTTTTGAAGCATCAAAATAAGTCTTCTCCAACATCTTTCCCTAGGGCAGCAAACCCAGGGGGATATTGTAAGGAATAATTGTTTTTATAATAATTAGTCTCAAATATTTAATTGACATTTTGTTGCCTGTTTTTCCTCACATTAGGACTCAGTTGCCTTCCTGGGTCTGTAACATCTTTGCTCTCTGGGTGGAAGGGCTCAAGAAAAGCTATATGGCTGTTTAACTAGATGTTCCCTGTGGGGTTGGTCTGATCCCAACCAAAGCTGGTGCATAGCTGCTCAGTGGTTTTAGTGGAATGGGATCAAGGTTTAATCCTTGCTTAGGATTTTGTGGTGGTGACCTTTTTTTTGTTACTGTTCTCTGTTCCTGTGAAGTTATTTGATTTGGTCTTGGCATAATTGATAGCCTCTGTATTGTTATGTGTAGTCTTTGAAGCCTGTGAAGCAGAGCATGGGATGGATATACTTTTACTTCAGAACAGCACTAATCAAATACGTAGCAGCTGAATTAATTTGTGGTTGATGTTTTCTGAGAACTGAAATTCAGATGTCCTCTTCTATGTCCTACTACCATCCTTCCAAAGAAAAGACAAAATCCAGGAAGGTAAAAACTGAAGCATTTGCAAACTAATGTCATTCCCATGTATGCAGATGATGTACAGTGGCTTTGGAGAATGCCAGATGAACGATATACAAGATGCTGTTCAGAGACAGCATCTTTGATTTCAGGCACAAAGAAGAGGCAGAATTCTCGATAGTTTGTCCAAGCTAATTTTCTTTTGAGTTAGTGCACTAACTAACTAACTACAACTAACTGCAAGCTGTCCTTTTTCTTTTCTATTTGTGGACTAATAGGGCTGCCAAGTTTTACTTTCTTAGATGGGTCTTTAATGGGAAGCAGTTTGTTTCATGGAAGCAAGATGCCTGGAGAATAAATTTTTGCCAGCTTGTAGCCACCAGAATATCTTTGTACTGGAGCAGACTTTAAATTGAAAAAAAGGAGCTTACTCCTCATACTAGATTTCTCAAACTACTTTATCCAAGCAATAGAAAAGCAAATTTGTCAGGTAGGCAATAACCATAGCTAAATTCTGAGGTATCTGTAAGTGTTTACCACTTGATTCAGTCCTGGAAATCTCTGAGTGAAATACAAGAGCCTGGATTGCTTAAGAAGGTCAAACAAAGTGAATATAACAGTCCCCTCTGGCCTGAAAAATCCATTAACTTCTGCAAAATGAGAGTATGAACAATGTCAGAGCTGAGTTTTTAAAAATTTGTCTTAGCTGTTGCAGACTGGTGGTGGGAGGGAGTGGGAGGAATAAGACTTGTGCTTCACAGAGGATTTCACAGAGTTACTACCCTCAGACACTTCAAACTTGCCCTATCTACAAGGATACACAAGTCTTCTAGGGGCAGAGTGGCCTAGTGATTTCCCATGTGTTTCCCTGTGGGATCCTCTGTTGGTGGCAATTCGTTGGGCAGGCATCAGAGTCTGAGATGAATCTCTTACACAGTGATTTCAAAGCCCATGAGAGCAGTTATGGATGAGGCATTGCCAGGAGAATCAGTGTTGTGGGATGGTACCAGACTGTGTCCTGTGCTCTGCTCTATTCACTGCCATCGTTACTGCTGGGACTGATTAAATCAAAGACTTGTCTGTTAAATCTGCAGATGACATGAAGGCAGAGAGGAGGATTAAAATCAAAATGACCTTGAAAAAAAGAGGAAAGGGCCATAAAAACCAGGAGAAAATCCCAGAGGTGCAAGTTACCTCTACTTAGAGGCAGTCCATGGCATGGACATGTGCCAGGGAGCCAGAGAAGCAGAAGGGGTGGTTGGGAAAGTAGCCAGAGACCTGCTTTTCCTGCATATGAAGGACCACTGGTTAAATGTGAGGTAACTGTGTATGCTGTGGAAAAGGCCAGTGTACATATTAAGATCTGGACATATGGAGCTGTGTTGGAGCTGGAGCAGAGCCTCCAAAGGACATGAAGTAATCCCACTTTCTTTGACTCTGGGAAGATCTCACCTGGAGCAATCTCTACTTGTGGGGACCATGCAATCAGTAAGATGTGAGATGGCTGGAGATGGTTCAGGAGACAACTGTATTTCCAGTCTGGTGACCTGGAAAATGCTGCCTGAGAAGAAAGAGGGGTGAATTAGCTGCTCAGCCTGAAGAAGAAGGTGTAGGGAGCACAAGAGTATGGTCCTTAATGACAAGAGAGGATGAGAAGTCTGTTCTCTGTGCTTGTTCTGAGTAGGAAAGAAGAGAGCCTTCAGATGCAGTAGCAAGGTCAAACAGAAAGAGAACGTTTTGGATGGTGAGGTGTGGGAGCAGGTTGCCTGGGAAGGCTGTGAGTCCGCAGCACAGAAGGTGTCTAAGACATCCATCAGATTTGGCTGTAGCATAACTGTGTTGACATGGGGAGCCAAGCCAGATGACTCCTCAAGATCATATGCATTATTGATTTTCTATCACCCTTTCTTTGTCTGTGTTTCTGAAGAGTTATATACATACCCACCTGCCTGCCTCTAGTATAGCTCTCTAAAAATGAGGTTTGATGTGTTTCTGTGCCCCAAGTGATGCTCTCCCTGCAGACCAGAGGGGCTACATCTCCATTAGGTCATTTTGGAATTTTGGAGGGGTTAGATTTTCCTAATGAGTTTTCCTAGCTCACTCCCTCTTCCATCTCCCAGGTCAAGAGTCCTTTGCTGGAAATGTGCTGGGAGTGGGGCTGAACTTGAGGCTCACTCCCCAAGGAATGGTAGTGCTGCCAGGCTGGACTGCCTGCACAGGCACAGCCAGGGCTGGGGCCAGGGCTGGAGGGTTCAGCTGGTGATGGAGAATGGAAGTCAGGGAGTGACCCTCCCAGTGCTGTGCTCTGCTTGGTTGCCTGCTTCAGTGTCATGGCACAGAAATCAGGTGGCATGTAGCTTCCCATATAGGCTGTGAAGTGTGGAGGTTTTGGGGTGAGGAGGAGATGGAGGTGCGTGCGGTGATGGGGTGTGGGCAGGGTGGTGCTGGAGGAAGGGGTTTTGCAGGGAATGAGTCCCTGGAGCTAAGCCCTGCACCTTCCTTATTTTTATAGCTCCAGGCTGCTGCACCTCATGCTGTTCAGGATCCCCTCAAATCCTACTCAGTGACTGTGCAAAGGTGTTACCACTGCACTGGATGCTCTTTTGGCATTACCTCTACAAATCTGTCTGAGCACATTATTTTTGCATCTATAGTTAAGAATATGGAAACCTGGACCTGTTGTTCATCTTTCCGAAAGCATCTAGTACTCAGATCCCTTTGAAGTTCATGGATATGAGAAATTCATATACCTCTGAGTTCCAGGGTCCCTGCATGGATGTGCCTGAGAGCACAGCAATGTGAGGCTGAATGCGAGGGGAGCTGAATGCTCACTAGTTTCACCTTAGTGCTCCACCTGCAAAACAGAGATGACTCAGAACTTTTCACTGTATTTTTTTATCTATATAATATGCAGGTTATCTGCTAAATAACAGCCAACATAACCCCAAGCCTTTTCCTCATGTACTTCCCTGTTAGTGCCTGTATGTGAATGATGCAGAGGCTTATTGCAAAGCTCTTCCTGGATACCTGTCACTTAATTTCCCTGTTCATGGAGTTCTTTTGTCCAGCACCTCTGGTTTTGGGAGGCTTTCTGAGGTCTCCTTTTCTAGTCCAAGTTGTCTTCCAGGTTTGCCAATTCTACACTTTGAAAGTATATTGTTCATTGAAAGAAAAACTTTGTAGTACAAAAAAAAAAAGAGAGAACATGACATGGTTTGGGTACCCTCCTGGTGGATTTTTATGTTTTTCCCTCCTGTCAGATGAAATCACATAAGGGAAAAATACAATTTTGTTCAAAAGAAAAAAAAAATCCCACTGTAGAAATGTTCACGTTTTTCGAGTCTCAGCTGGAGTTTGCTTTTGTTTCATTCACAACAGTCTGACTACCCTTGTTTGCATCCTGGGCTGGACTTTCTATATTTAAGCCTCTCTAGGAGACAGTTTACAGTGGTGATGCTGACTCACACTTCATTAAGAGTCACAAACAGTGACTCCTGCGATGCATCATCCACTGCTGCAAGGACCTGTGTTCCTTGCTGCTGAACCAGGCAGAGCCCAGTGCCTTGCAGGGCTGAGCCCATCGAAGGATGTGGTGCTATCAGCCACTGCTGCCTTGACATTCGGCTGAGCTGGCGTCACTGGCTTCGCAGGATGGAGTGGTGGTGGGATATGTGGCAGTGACTGAAATGAGATCATTGAGAAGTGAAATCATATCCAATTGTGTTAGAAATTAATGTTAGATAAAGCTGGCAGGGATACTGCAAAACTAACAGATCACTCCTGGGCTCACTATACAGCTGGTTAATATTTTTATTACATATCTCACCCAGACTGATTCTGGGCTTAAATTAAAACCAAAACCAAAACCAAAACAAAACAAAAACCACCAAAACCCAAAACAACCCCAACAACAAAAAAAGTCTTCCTCTTTTCAGCTCCTCATCTGGTGGTTTTGTAATATTTGGCTCTTCCCTGGTGTTTGGTTGGATTTGTGAACATATTAGTTGTGTCACTAAAGTGATCTCCAGAAAGATGGGGTTAGGGTCAGCCTATCAGATTCTCCTGCTTCTCCTGCACACCTCAGGTCTGGTGTCACTTGTGGTGGCTGACAGCAGGCTGTACTGACCTGCTGGCTGTTAGTCCATATGACCCAGTAGTAACACTGATTAGAATTTGGTGTTAGCTGTGTAGCTTGGATAATACTTCAAGGTTGATTGACTTACAATGTGCTAGCAGAGCAGAGGTGTAACGGCAGTCTCCAGCAGTGCCTGACTTGCCTGCCTGCACAAGGGTTCAGCCTCCCCTGGAATCCTGTTGCTGGGGTGTTGCCTCCTGCCCTGCTCCTGGCTGACAAGGACTGCATTTATTTCAGTGATAACAATATGCCTTGCTGTAGAGCTATTCATAACTCAGAGCTATTTGGACTTTACACCTCTGTAACTGAAATAAAACATGATCCATATGTGCCTCTAGGAAGAAATATCACCCTTTCTTTGGCTAGGACAGTCATCTCACCTCCTCCATCATATACTGTCTTTGTCCTTTGTGCTCTGGTGTCCATGAAAACATGGCTGAAATGGGGGTACCTAGCTCACTGCCATCACCCTGACCCCAGGCTTTCTGCTGCATTCCCATGCTCCTTGATCTCTTTCCCCATCCGATGCTGTTTATCTTCTGCTTACACCAGACAGGGATGATTTTGTGTTTGCTGCCTGTGTGGCATCTGGTGGGGCCGTCATCTGGGGCTAACATACAGAAGTTGCAGAAATTATGGAGTTGGGCAGGGATGCACTGCTAGCATATCTCAGATGGCAGAGTTTGGGTCTCTGACTCTCACAACAAAGCGAGTTGTACCTCTAGGAGCCTTGGGGAGTGAACATGACTTCAGGATACCTTCCCAAACCTGCTTCCAGCCTGTTGGGACCTGGCTCAGACATTCTGAGCTTCAGATGGGAACTTTGTATTCAGTTTCCTCTATGAGTTCGTCTACTTCCTAAATCCTGTGTGGTGTTGGTGTCCACAACATCATCCTGCAGCAATGAGTTCTCCAGATTTGATATCCGCTCTGCACAGCAAATCTTCTTTCTCTCCTTTCAAGCTGCCACCCCATTGCTTCAGTAGCTGCTCCCATCCTTCTGTCTGGTAGGACACAGCTGCCTGCCTCTGGCCTTTCCTAGCTTTCTCATGCTCTCCCCCTTCAACTCCCATAGAGAAAAGGAGGTCTGTAAGTATGGACCAAGAGAGCAGGACAATCGTTTTGCCCTGTGTTGAGGGATCCCTCTGCTGCACCTATGCTTTGGTGCAAGCAGCCAAGATCTGCCTTTACAAGTACTATAGCATCTATAAAAAAACATAGCTGGAACAAAGATGCAAAAGCATCCCTATCCCCAAAGAACCACACTGTGAATTTGCGTTTTTTGGTGCAGTCTTGGCCATCTGGGAGTGGCCACAAGGGTGTGATATCCATAGGATGGTTTTTCATGGAATCATAGAAAGGTTTGGGTTGGAAGAGACCTTAAAGATCATCTAGGTTCAACAACCCCTCCCATGGGCAAGGACACCTTCCACTAGATGAAGTTGCTCAGAGCCCTGTTCAACCTGGCCTTGAACACTTGCAGTGAGGGGGCAGGCACAACTTCTCTGGACAACATGTTCCAGTGCCTCACCACCCTCACAGTAAAGAATTTCTTCTTAATATCCAATCTAAATCTACCCTCATTCAGTTTTAAATGGTCACCCCTCATCCTATCTCTACACTCCCTCATAAAGGATTTTATTTTAGCCTGTGTGGGTAGTGAGAGTCCCTGTAGCCAAAGGCTGAGGCTGTGCTTTGAACAGAGCAGGCAAAACCTGGCAGGACTCCCACCTACTTCAAAAGGGGTCCCTATGGTCTATTGATGAAAATTATTTTAATTCAAACCAACATTAACCTGTTCCTTGTTACATGGAGGAGGAGAAAAGACAAGGATTTGATGCTATCCTAGACTTGTGATTCTCAAATTTTGGTGCACAGTGGAGAAACATCTCCAAATGGCAATCCTCAGGGTAAAGCCTCTGAAATAATCCTGATGGGTTCTTTAACAGCTAAACTAAAGCAGAAAAAAACCCCCTCCACTCCTGCATTCAGTAATTATACTTCATGGTGGGTATCTCAGGTGTAATTTCATCCTTGATCTCACCCCAAAATTAGAGAGAGAACAAACATCAAGATTTAAGACAAACTAGCATGATCTGAAGAGATTAGAGCAGTGGGGTCTGTGACCTGCAAAAAATTTGAGTCTAAAGCAAATAATGCTCTGTACATAAGGAGCACTGAAGACTGTGGATGGGGATAGAGCAGAAGGGTGCATCAAGCATTACCTGCTAATGCAGATACCCACCAGGCTTGCTTCTGTAGTGATTTGTGCACACTGACTGTGTTCGATGGTTTCACCTCCAGCTGCTGTTCCAGAGGAAATCTGCATGCTGCTTCTGTCAAAGCTTTGCCAACAAGAACTTGGGGAGGGATGATGCATGGTCAGTGTTATATTACCTTCTACCTCTTGTACTACCTACACCTGAATGTTAATTTTTGCTTTCTCTTTAAGGGAGGCTGCTGAATGCAAATTCTCTCCACACCACCAGAGAATCTGGTAAGGTGATGATAAAAAAATATACAGAATAAATGATGATAAGCAATGTATTTTACTAGAGAGAGCGGGGGGAGGTGGAAGGCACTGTAATTATCCTTTGCGTACATCCCTGTGTAATCTCAGTGGTGTAGAGCAGGGGAGGGCAGAGAGCCTTGGGGTTCTCCCAGGCACTTATATAAAATAAGATGCAGTGTGTTAGAGGTAAGCCATAGTTAAACACCTCCAGGTAGTTTAAACAAGATGTGCACGTTTAGAAGATAGTTTTTAATGGTTCATGTCATCATCTGACTAGCAGAGAAAACAAACAGATGTGGCATGCACTAAAAAAAAGGGTACGCAGGGAGAACAAAGCAGCTTCACAAATTATCCTTGGTCCTGCTCTGCTGAAGAGGAGAATGGGACTGCCAGTGCCTCCAGAACCCAGCAAAGCCTTGCCAGGGATGGCTGGATGCCACTGTTTTTTTTTTCCCCCATGATTTAACACTGAATTTCTGTCTAAACTTCCACTTTCCGGCACTGTTCTTTGCTCAGTGACCATGGAGGGTGCATTGACTGCAGGTCCAGATGTGCATTGTATTTGTGCAAGGACACCAGTGTGTTTCAAGATGATGCTTTCTGCTCTGCTTCCCCATCCTGGCAGGTGTAACTCACCCCTTCACTCTCCCTCCATCAGAGCAGGGTGGCAAAGGGCAGCTGGGGTTATGATCCTGAGCACCTTCACCCACCAACGTTTCTTCCCTGACAAAGGTCAGTGCTTGGTGAAGAGTAGCCAAACAAAGCCCGAAATATGAAGGTACTGTCACTTAGCCAATTGTGGCACAGATGCTGGAGCTGAGGTGTAACTGCCTGACGGAGATCAGGGCATGGCTCCATGTCTGTGAGCAACTCAGCTGGGGTGGTCTAGGAAGCAACTGTCCCATCTGCTAGGTGGTCTCCCTTCATGGCCAAGGTTATTGAATTGAAAAAGCAAATGTGTTAGCTTAGACTTCCAGGAATGTGGTTTCCTCAAGGCCTAAGACACTGAAGCCCATTGGAGCCACACAACTTGAATGTTTACAGCAATGACAGAATTTGCACTTGATTACCACCCATTGGGTGTGAAGAGAAAAATTCCAGATGAAGGGGCAGCTGCCCTTGAGCCCAGCCTAGCAAGCTGTTAAATTGTTTCAGTTCAAACCTGGCTGTTTCCAAGGAGAATGTCTGATGGGAATGTGCACAAGGCTCTGGAATTCAATCTCAAGCCAAAAACAAGGTTCAGCTCCAGGACTCAGTATGGCTAAGTATTTTGTGGGAGTGATGGCCACCTGCTCTAAACATGCTGAAGCCTCCCCATTGACTCCAGCAAGGTCAGCCTGTTGGTGACCATCCCCTGTGCACTACCACTGCAGAGCTGCATTAGTGCTGACCTAATGGGATCTCCCCGAATCCAGTGCTTCATCACTATTTGGGACAATAGACTTTCACAGGGTTATGCTCATTATTTTTAAATCCTTGAAGGAAAGAGCAATTGTTCTGTAAGACTGAGTACTTCCCCCTATCCTATCTTCTGCAGAGCCCCTACCATAGAAGCATCCAAAGCAGGACAGTGTGGCCTGGCCTGTTATTTTGCAGGTTTCTAGAGCAGGGGCTCTGCAGAAGATAATACCAAGGAAAATGCAGATTGTGGCTGGCAGTCAGCTGCTTGACATGGCAGTGGTACCCTTGGTGCCAGGGGAGCATCGTCCTTGCCTGCAGAGACAGAAGGGAAAAAACCACTGGAGATGCCGGCTGGAGTTAGGACTGGCTTGACGGCTTCTGACGGTAGCAGTAGGGGAGCCTGGAGGTGATTTGACAGTGCCTTGACCATCACTGTGGTGGTTTCTGTGTGATCCTGATCATGCTGTGAGTTAAGGGACACTGTTAGGATGTCAGGTGGGGTGATCTGGTGAGCAGGACCTCATTGTGACCCAGCCTTATGACTGCAGGGGATGTACTTGGCCTCCCTGCCTTGGAGCCTTGCTTCAATATTTACATAAACATTGACACATGTTTAAAATGCTTCAGCCGGAAGGTGCAAGACCAAACACCACTGTAGGAATGTCATTGTGTCCTTTTTTTTTAAGAGACAGCACAGGGAGCTTGCTGTTGGGTGCAGAGCTCTTCTGGGAGGACAGTGGTTTCAAGCAAAGCCAAATCTGTAAGCAATGGATGAGCTTTTACACAGGACAGAAGTGGGAGACATGAAAGAAAAAAGGATGCTTGGATCTGTGATACTAGCTTGAAACATGAAGCCAAGACCCAGCTTGGAAAGCTTTGTTAGAGATGTCCCAGGGAAAACAAAGATGAGTTTGGGATGGGAAACTAACTGGCTTCAGGCCTACCAAGATTCCTTTAGAGATACAGTAGTGCATCCTGACCAGGAACAGCCCTGTTCTGCCAAAAGGGATTATCCAAGGGGAGCCACCCCTTGGAGCCACCTTGCATTAACTTCTTGGGAAAATGCTTGGTTCCAGCATAAGAGATGCTGTGATTATCCTGTGCTGGGAAAGCTTGGTCTTCTTATGCATTACACAGAAAGCTGAGAAAAAGGTGGTCAGCTAAATACTTTCAAACCCCATTTTAACTGTTCTGTGAACTTATTTTCCACCTTTCTCTGAAAAATAGTTTGGAGCATCTATACACCCATGTGTGTTGAGCTTAGCGTCTCTCCAGAGAGGAAAAGGGGCTAGAGCACTGCTCTGCTATTCATTTCCAAAAGCAGGATGTACAAACAATATTAATATTTACTAAGCAGCTTTGTTTATCCCAGGATTGTAACAAAGAAAGTGACTTAGATTGTGTTGCTTGTCCTCCGTGCTGTGTCCTATTCCTCATTTGCGATTGCGGCTCTCTCTTAATGTATATTTTATTTCCCTTTTCTGAAGACAACTGTAACCAGAATATCTTGAAAAGGGACAGCTGGGTCAGTGGTTATGCCATTTCTGCTTTTAAGAGTCCCCCTCTGTGACAAAGACAGCAGCATTCTCCACCCTGGCTTACAACAGCAGCTTTCTTGCCAGATTTTGCCTTTCCTTCCTTCCTTTTTAACTTCCTTCCTTCCTTGCTTCCTTCTTCCTTCCTTCCCCTCAGCTGCTTTAAATAAACAGGGAAGTTGTAAGTTACAAGACCAGTGAATTTACTATGTCTCCACCTATGAATGGCTTATTTTGTTCACTTCAGCTTAAATCTGATTTCAAGTGACATCAAGAAGAAGAAAAATATCTTCATATCCCAAAACCCCACTTCCAGCATCACAGAAGTGCCAAGCCAGCAGTTCCTGCAGCAGCAGCTTTGCTAGAGGCTGTTTGCTGTGCCCCTTGCTGACCGACCCACGGAGGAGGCTGGGGTTTTAGGCGTCTCCTGGTCTACAGAAGTGAGAAGTTAGGTGTTTACTCATTATTAAAGATGCAAAAAGTCAGTCCCATCTACAGGGACTTTCTGCCACTGCTTGTTGCATCCTTATCATGAGATAGAAATGCACTGTAAGGCATGGGTGCTGCTGCCTCAGAAAGCACATGACTGTTACCAGCTGCTCCCTTTAAATTAATTTCCTCAAAGTCAGTCCCAATGTGAGCAGAGCGATGATCCTGCTGACACTTCCTGAACAATTAGGACCAACAGCGAGTGGCACCAGAGGACTCATGCCATGTTCTGTGCTGAGCATCTCCAGAATAAATAGCCTGGCTGGAGGTTCTGTTGCCCAGAATGATGATGGGAGGGTGATTTTATGTTAATTCAACGTGTCAGCTTTTCTGCTAGCTGTGTTTGCAACCAGAGGCCCCAGAGCTCTCTGCACTGCCTTCATTAGGAGCACTATGCTGATTAAACTTAACATTGGGCAATGAGAGGGTTGTTCATAGCTGGCTGGTGGGCATGAAAGCTCTTGGTCTGGACAGTGCTGGGCAGGTAGCTCCTAAGTACTTCATAAACTGCTTGCTGTGTCCTCTTGTATGAGGAGATGCCATGCTCTGCACAGTGAGGATACAGCCAGTGACCTTCTGGTGGGGTACCAAATGAAATCGTATAGATGTTCCATCAGGAAAGGTCCAGGATAACTCACTGTCTGAGGGGAGTGGGGGGTTTGAAAGTGCTCAGCGACAGCCTGACTCTGTAACTGCTTGACAAACCCAGCTCCTGCCTGTGGTTTGCCAAACTTGATCCCCAGGTGCCTTGCAGACTGGGCTGGCAGCCTCAGCTACCTGCTGCTGGCCCAAGAGGAGCTGCTTCTGCAAGAGGACACTTGGCTGGCACAGGTCTTGTGCCTGCACGGCCTCCCCCAGACAGAAGTCAGTGAAGGGGATGTAAAGTGCTTGTGATGGAAAATAGTACTTACAGTGCCAAGAGTTTGCTAGGTCCTCGGCAGAGGCAGAGCCCTTGCTATGTAAGGATTAGCACCCAATCAAGTGACTGAGATAAAAAGTCCTTCAGAAAGTCCCTTACTGGGTGGTTTTCTTCTTCCCCTTCTGTTTTGATCAGCTGTGAGCAAGTGGAGATATGAGAAAGAGAGTAAACCAGAGGGAACACCACTCTGCCCGAGGCTATGTGCTTACCAGTACTTCAAAGAGGGCAAAAGAGACAAATACGTGAGAAGTCACTTAGGCAGAGAGCCTCAGTGATTAGTGTTAATTAGCTAATGAGCAGTCTGTGGAAAGGAAACAGACTTGTAGACCCCTCAAACTTCACCACATAGGAAGACCAGTTGTAGTGTTGAGCTCATAAGTCAGGGTCCACCCTGAGCCATGGTAGCACACAAAGTATTTAGGAAAAGATCCCAAAGACCAATAATGCCTGAAAGCAAACGCTATGGAAAGGTGGCCCTTGCCTGCTTGCAATGATCCTGGGGTTTTTGTTTGAGCCATTCTGGTACATGTATGAATGTGGAAATTGGCTGTGGCGTGTTGGAACTCAACTTTTCCTGTCAATGAGAGCTCCTAGCTCATGCTCTTCAAGCATTTGATCCCTCCAGCTCATCTTTGCAACTTTAATGAGATGTGTGTGTGGGTCCCCTTCCCCCCAGTACGTTACATTTTCAGATCAATTTTAAAAGTAACCTCTTTAATATTGAATTATTCCTGATCTCTATTGTCGCTTCTAGCTGATTAGTTTAAGGACTGTGCTTGGTTTGTTTAATAACCTCTTGACACTAAACAAACAATCTTGAAAAGGGAACAATTTGCAAAACAGAAGGAAAACAAATAACCTACAAGGGCACCCTCTTCAAAATAGAAAGACTGATTACATTAAAATGCCAAAATAATTCCAGACATTAAAAGAAAGTATATAGATATTGGCTTATCTATATTCAAGGAAGATTTTAAAACACCACAAAGTTAAAGTTTTCATTAGCAATACAGTGGAATCTCTCAATTAGAATTCCTGGAACATATTAAATGGTATTTAGTTTCTAACTCAATGCATCATTTTCTGTTAAATAATTGATCGTGGTGCAGAGATTGTGTTTGTGTAGTTTAAGAAAGTGATTAGGCCAAAGAACATTTGGGAGGAAAGTTGCATCAATAACTCCAGCACTGCTCCAGCATGTTGTGGAGGTGCTCTCATAGCAAGGCCAGCCACCGAGGTGGGCAGGTGTTGGGCCTGAAGGGACTTGGGGCAATGAAAGCTGTACTGGACCACAAGGAGCTCATCTTGAATACACTGAGTGGAATCTGCTGCCTTCAGACACCCAAACTGGTCAGGAATGAGGTGCAACTGGGAGGAGTGAGAGCCCCTCACTTCAAAATCACACCAATTAAGTGACTGTAGCAGAGGGGAAAAGGCTGAAACTCTGAAAATGCTGAAGGAAGACCCAGTGAGGAGCCCCTAGGACCCCTAGCAAAGGCCACATGGGATGAGGTTATCTTGGAGCAGGGTGAAACCATTGGGAATTTCACTAAGTTCTTGCACTTCTGTGACTAGTGCCTCAGTGTCAATCTTGTTATTTTCCTATGTGACTTTAATTTACCTGCTAGAGTAGTAGAGTAGTAGAGGAACAGAGTGATGTTACACCTCTTTGTTGCCACAGCACAGAAGACTGTCTTCAGATGTGTGCACTTAAATGGGATTTAGAATGCTTATTTCAACCTATCACTCAGCTGTGTCTGGGCGAGGAAGGCTTTAACCTTCCCTTGTGGCTCTGTCATGTCTAAAGCAGGGCTGAACTAGATGATCTCCAGAGATCCCTTCCAATCTCTAATAGTCTGTGATTCTGTCATCTTGGCCACGTGGAAAGCACTGGTGGAATTTCAACTCATCTGAGGTTAAAGCCAAGGTTTCTTTTATGCCTTTTAAGTGGACGAGTCTCTTTGGAAACTTCCTGACTACGTGAACAAAGCTTTCTTCAGGGTTTCTTGAACACCACCCAGATCTTTAGGGCTTCACTCCATTTTACAAGGTATTTAGGCTGATTGAATGGCACAACGCAAAGCCTGTAATGTTTAATCACCAAGATTTTGGGTAGGACTTCTCTCCCCCGCCCTCAAGTTTTTAATTTTGATTTGCTTATATTCTTTAATGAGATGCAATTATGGTTTCAGTGTAATAGGTAGGAGGCTTTATATTTGTACTGCTTTGTAGTAAAGACATAATTATTGTGTTTATGAATCAAATCCCTTTATGTATCATAAATACTTATTAAAACAGCCACTGGCAATTTTACCTCAACATGTTTCTTCATGAAGTAGGATTTATTGCCCATATAAAAATGCCAGTCCTTCCTGGATCTCCCTCCCCTACAATTGCTTGGTTTGCAGGATCCCCGTGGCTGGCAGAGAGTGGTTCAGAAGGTGAGACACTTTATAAGGCTCTTAAATAGCTGTGTGTGAGATCATACAGTTCATGTGCCCTGAAGGTAATTTCATGATTATTGTTTGTGCTCCAGTGATACCTCTCGACTGTCTTTTGCTCAGTATAGTACGAGCAGACAGCAGCAGATGTCATCTTCATCTCAGCCAAGGTTTGGGCTGAGTTGTACCATTTCAGCTCTAGAAGAGGTGTTTGCCCAGGGTATGCTGGGCATTGAGCAGGGAGAACTGGATTGATGCTCCAGTGAAAAGGTCTCCACAAGTCTCTAAACTCTCCAGTTTTCTGTATTAAGGTGGGTTTCATGCCATTAGAGAGTTTCCCTTCAAATCCAAGTTTTTTGAAAGGTAGGTTTTATTTCCCTGACTCTTCCTCTTATCGTCAAGACTGGCTGAATGACCTCCCTATCTTTAGCTGGGGGCTGGCAACACACAGGGTAGAGATCTGAGAAAGATTTGAACATGGCAAGTTTTTTGACACTTCATAGGTTGCTGCCAGAAGGAGGATTTGATCCATGAGCTATCGAAACTGTAAGAAAGGTAACTTTGATTTCAGAGTCCCAGTTTAAAAAGAAGGCTGGCAAGGCAAAATCCTGAAAGATGGTGCCAGAAAGTTTATACTAGATTAACCTGACTTCTCTCTTTCATTGGCTAAGCTCACAAACACCCTCAATATAAGGGCAATAAGTCTTCTCTCAGGAATGTACACTTGAGAAAGCATGTTACAGGATGTCCTTGGTGAAACTAGAAAAATTAGTTCTCCACAGATGAACAAATAAAGTTGATAAGGAATTTGTTTGCAAGCAGACAACAGCAAGCAAGTAGATTAATAAGCACTTTTCTCAAAGGTAGGTCATGGGATAGATTTGGTTCAATGACATCTTAATGACCTAAAAAACCAAAATTGTACTTACTGCGTTAGCCACTGATGCACATTCAGGAGATCTGGTTGGGGGAGAGCAGAATCACATGAATTTATTTATTTTTTCCCAAGAACTAGCAGAAATGGAATGAAATGTTGTGAGAAGTGCCAATGCCTGTATTTGGGCACTGGAGACAGTGCCAAGAGCTTGTGGTTTGCACTGGGGGCTGGAAGCTAGTGAGGGCAACCACCCTCTTTGCTCCAGGTATAAAAAAGGCAATTGCAATATTAGGATGGGATGGACTTACCCAAGATGCAGGAAAGTGAGATAACATTAGTAGCACACAAGGTCTGTAAAAGTCCTTGCCTGGAATACTGCATATTTGGGTTACAGATCTTCATGAAAGATGAATTCATCCTAGAGCAGCTACAGAGAAAGACTGATAGAAATAGAGCAGAGGGGAAAGCTTACCCTACAGAGGAGGTAGGGAGTGCTGGGTGAGCAGGGACAGGAGTGCTTGTCTTTGAGTGTGCTCTCTGACAAAGACATGGAGGTAGAGAAGGAACAGTTTGAGTTAGAGGACAGTGTTGGGTAAAAAAAAAAAAAAAGATGGATGTAACTTAATCTAACTATAAGCATGAAGAATGAGGGGGTCAAAATTTTCTACCTGCCAGCATAAGAGCCTCTGGGTCTGCTCCTGAAAGGACATGAGGAAGGGCACAAAGACCTGGCTTAACAAAGGGATGTGTAACTCAGACATATGTAATAATAGGGCACAGTAATCCTGGGTGTCCCTATCTGTTATCAAGCCACTTATTTAATGAGCCCCTTCATGCTCAGTCCTTCATGAGACAACACATGCAATTTAGGAGCACCATGAAGGTCCTAACAATCCTGCCCTAATTTATCCTATGGCTGTTATTCCTTTTTCATCAATAAGGAGTAATGACACAATGAGGCCCTGTAGTTGGATCATTAATTAGAAGAGTCTTCACCTTTCAATTAAAAAAAGCAAAACAAATGCCTCCTGGATCTTTTTGCTGCAGTCCCAGGGGAAGGGGAAGGTAATCACCCCATGTAGGTAGGACAACCAGGGAGTTTCATTAAGCAGCATGAGGTACCATCTCTAGAGCTGATTGATTGGTCCAGGAAGCTTGTTTAACCTGATATCATCTATCTTCAAGACTAATCAGGCACAATGAACAAAAAAGAAGAGAGGCAAGCACGGTAGTAGGCTGGTGGCTAATAAACAGATAATTACACAAAGCTGTCATGACAATAAATGTGTTTTAGCAAGAAGTGACTTCATAGTGTGGGAAGCACAGAAGAGTTCAAATCTCACCATCATCCAGGGACAAGGGGAATGAAGGTGGATTTGCCACATGGTAAATGGTGCTGGAATTTATCACAGGGGATATGTAAGGACTCTGGACACTGCTTCAGCAAGTTCTGGTGCTGAGGGTAAGTGGTTGTTTCTCAAGCATTTTATCTGCAGTTTGGTTTTTCAGAGGTATCATGGGTCCTGCCAGCCCCTGGAGTCATTGGATGGACCTGTCCTGGAGCCATTGAAGGGGGAACATGAAATGCTCCTGCCCTGTGCAGCTGCTGGGACCTCATGCTTCACCCTGTGCTTTTCCTCAGCTATTTGGGGACCCTCAGGAGCCTCAGTGGACATCCCTTTGACCACATCTCCCCTAGGATGTGGTCTGAATTGGTGTATACAGAGGCTGACTGACTTGAGGGCGAGCTAGCTGCTAGGCACTTTTTGATGGGAATAGGCAATCATCGAAGTGTGCTCTCCTCCAGCACCAGCAATGCGGGGAGAGACCCACCAATGCAGGACCCCGACCCTCCCGTGATGGAGGCCTGTAAGCCTCCTCCGTACTCTCATTTTAGGGAGTCTCAGGGCCCCACTGGTGGCGTCTCGAGGCAGTGGCAGTGCCAGGCGGTGCCGGGAGCTTCCCTAGCCTAGCTAATCGCTCCCCTTCTCTCTCCACAGGGTGGCAATGCCTGCCTTCAGCTACAGCACCCGGCCCTGCCGCTGCCGGAGCACTCAGCCCCCTGGGGAGAGCCGAAAGCCTGGCCGGAGGGTCCCCGGACACTCAGCATTGCCAGGGACTTGGGCATGGCCTCTGGGTACAGCCTACAGGGGCAGGGACATGGGGAATCGCAGGCAGACGGGGCTGCTGGCCAGGGTTGGCACCTCCGGCTTGGCACCTCTTCAACATCATGGGGCGTTTCTGCCCACCACTGTTCTTTGGGGTGGCATTTGGTAATGTCCCTGATCATGATCCTGTGTCTTAGTGCCCACCCTGCTGCTGGACATCTCGGGGCGCCGCTGCTGCTGAAGCACCAATGCATTTTAGCCAGGCTTTGTGGAAAAACTCCTCAGCTCTGATGTCTCTAGGATGAGTCAAGACCTGTGCAACCCCTTCCATCACACACTCAGCAGGCAGCAAATTACTGTAAGGTGTTTAATTTGGCCACGTACATACATGTGTGGCTCTAATTTCAGGTCTTCTTCTGCAGAAGCTGCCCAGTGATGCATCAGTGATGAGAGATGTAGCTGCTGAATAGCAGACATTAAACAGACAAACATTGAACTTGTAATGTAAAGGCAAGCATTGAAAAGGCAGGTGCTAGAGAGAGGAGCAGCTCCAGGGGAGAATTGAAATGAATTCCTCTGAAGCAGCTGAGACCATTTGTTTACTAAGAAACACATATCTACACATAGATGAGAGTGCCTTGTGGCCAAACACAAGCTCAGATCACTCCCATGGCTGAAGGTTAAGCTTCAAGGCAGTCAGAAGCCCTTGCTAGCTAAGCAGCAGCACTCTCTCCTCCTGAACCAGCTGGAGCTCACTTGGTGGGAGAGGGGCTAAGGCCCTGTAGTGCTCCTATCTTCAGGACTTGTGAGCAGCTGCACACTGGGAAGAGGTCTCCCAGGGCGTCCCCTCTTATGACTGAACATTTGCAATACAACAAGCCAGAGAGCAGAGGCAGGTGCTCCATTTTAAGGCACAAAGGATACTGAGTAAGTTGTGTGTATAATTATTCTCAGGACTGAATTAAAAATTTAATCCCATCTCCATTTCTGTCCTGAGAGGAGAGCCCAGACACATGTCCTCTAACAATGTCATGTCAGAATCTCTTACTGATGCCTTCCCCTCTGATTTCTGTTTAATTTGCCTCTTCTCCTTCTAAAAACTGCTCCCTTTTACATCCCTCTGAATAAAGAGCATTTAGTTAGCAGGGAAGATTAGTTTGCCATTGAAGAACTAAGAAAAGTGATGGATTAATTCTCTGCCTGCAACTAAACTGGGAGTTCATCTCCTAATAGGCCATTTCAAAGCTGTTAGACTTACTCTTTTAGACTAACCATACTATCTGAACAGTATTTTATACCTGTGCTAAAATATAATAGGCTAGAGAGACAACCCAGACGTCAAGAGTAGATAGTGCTGTCAAAGTAATTTGTCTTGGGTAATAGATAGACTGACATGACTTTGAAATATTCTGAGAAGGAAATCATTCCACATTTGAAAGGTCTGTTTCCCTGTATAAAGCCAAGACTGTATTATTTAAATTGTGTCTGTGAAAATAACATCAGTGTTGCCAGTGATAGGGACATGGTAGAATGGGCCGGCTGAACATGAGTCAGCAGTGTGCCCAGGTGGCTAAGAAGGCCAATGGCATCCTGGCTTGCATCAGGAATAGTGTGACCAGTAGGAGCAGGGAGGTGATCTTGCCACTGTACATGGCACTGGTGAGGCCACACCTTGAGTACTGTGTACAGTTTCGGGCACCGCAGTTTAGGAAANTTTTAAGAAGAGGATAGATGTGTTTCTTGAGGGGATGATTTAGGGGTAAGAGTAGTGTAGGGCTATCGGTTGGACTAGATGATCTTGAGGGTCCTTTCCAACCGTAACGATTCTGTGATTCTGTGATTCTGTGACTTCATAAGGTTTGATGGGGAAATTAGGAGATGCCAGCATGCTGCTCCCAGAGCACACTGAGACCACCTCTTGTAGCACCTTAGTGTTGCCTGTTCTTGGGGAGGTTTGGGAATTAATTAAAATAGTTAAAACCAGTGCTCTGGGAAGTGGCAACAGTGCCACTGAATTCAGGAGAGATGCTTTTCAGCTGAGGCATCTTGAAGGCCCATAAGCAGTGTGACCTGGCAGTTGTGCTTCTCCAGCATTAATCATTTAGATCAAAAATGCTGCTAAATTGCAGCAGTAGTTAGGGAAGAAATGTAAGTAAGCTTCTCAAAACAGTATTTGCCACAAGCTTCCTTGCAGCAGAAATGTTATTGTTACTCTTCATATCTTTTTGAAGGTTTTATCAGCTTCCTCCTAGGTGGTTTGCAAACGTGTATGCTTAAGGGATATGGATGACCTGTTATCAAGTCTTGTCATTTGTCCAAATGTTCTGGAAGAAAGGCTTAACTTAGTTTTTTTGCTGAAAAAGTATATACAAGGACTTAGAAAAAGTCAGAAAAGCCTTAAGAGAATATGTTGTCATGTTAAAAAGATAAGAAGAAAGTTGGTAGGATCTTATTTTGCAGAATACAGAGTAGGTAAGATTTTCAGTGTTTTCTTAGTCCCTTCACACCACTGTATTGGGTAAAAGAACAGTTGAGGAAGGAGCCAAGAACATCTAAGTTCTCTGTAAAGCCCATTACCACTGCAGGTGTAAATGGCACCAGCTAGCACACTTGATAATGACCACCTCTGGCATCTTCCTCAGTGCTGCACTGTGCTCTCCTGGGCTTATGCTGAACCTTCTTGAAGCTGGGTGTGTGGTTTTTGCTGAGGCACAGGTTGAGTCAGGGTATTATCCACCTGTGGGGATGGAGACTAGTCCTGCCCCATGCTCAGAGTCTGGGATCATCTGTTATGCCCTTGATGGGAAATCTCTTTAAAAGCACAAAAAGGCCTATGAGTCAAAATGAAATAAGCACATGATATGGGTAAATACATCCTTCACCAGGTATAGGACCATCTCATTTGGAAATGGGTCCATGCAAACTCAATGTCAAAACACTCTCAGAAAATGGCCCATTAATTTGACTCTGCTTGATGGCAGTATGGTGTTCAGATGGGGACTGGCTTCCCCAGGCATAAGGCGCTCTGCAGGCTGAGCCCCCATGTCTTGTTGCCTACCCCTTGATGACATACCTGTGAAACTATCCAATGCTAGCAACATATTATATTCCTCACCGCCCCACCCATGCATGAGTATAAATGCCCATCAAAAAATGTGGGGCTGTAACAACAAATAGCCTCATTTGGAGGTTTTCCAGGAACTTACAGGAAGGTAGATAACCAGCGCTGATCTCCCTGTTTTATGGGTGAGTACACTGAAGAGTGGCGAGAGGCTTGCCCTGCTGGGGTTAGAGGCAGTGCTGGGAATAAGGTGTAGGTGTCAGGCTAGGGACTCTCATGTTTTAGTGACAAAACTGACACTTGTGGGTAGAATGTCCCTTGTCTACTGCTGCCACTTGCAGCCATTTCTATTCAAGGCATGTTGTTATATCCTGTGAGGAGCCCCTTGAGATTTACAGTTGATAACTAAAAGAAATTCCTTTATGTTCATAATGATAAAACAAAGCATCAAGTCATTGGAGTTGATTTTACCCAAGACATTTCCTGAATTATTGCTCTCTTGCAGCTGTCATGGGCTTGAAGCTTTCAAAAGCCCATTTTGTTTCTGCTTGCAGCTCTTTCATCGTCAAAGACTGGTGCCATACCCCTGGGCTTGTGTGTGCAGCTCAAAGAAAAGTGAGTGACGCAGGTCCTCAAAGTTAAACAAAAATTCCTCACGGTTAATGAACTTGTCTAATTTTATGCAGAAAATGCTACTGTCTTCCCTTTTAAATCTCACTCCAAATTCCAGGTTGATACCAATGGGGACAGTTTCAAAAGCAACTCAGACTTGGATGCAACTCCCTTTGACTTTCATCCAGACTTATGTGCTCCCATATACTTTTGGGGGGGAGATTTTCAGTTGTCAAAGCCTTTTAGGCAGCATCACAAACCCACCTGGCTTCTCTTAAGCACTCTGGCCAGCCAGCAAAAATCAATGCCTCTCTATATAGTTATCCTTGTAAGAAAGTGATACAGTTTTTCTTCAAGGATCTCCAAAGTTCCTTTATGATCTTCCTGCAGTATTTAATTCATGTTATATTTTTCTTGCCCCACATCTTGAGTAGTGAGTGGTGAAAATATAAAAAGTAAACAATCCCATATACAAAAAGACAAACAATGTCCATAAAATGATTAAATTCCTATGCAGGTGAGTGGGCAGAAATGCTCTTGCCCGCTCTAGCATCAAGCTGACCTAAATTATACAGTATAGATTATTGCATTTAGGATAATAATGGTGTGGTGGGTATAGTGGAGTGATTTTAAACCAAGGACGTACAGCCTTTGCTGAGATCCAGACGGGTTTCTTAATCTGATTTATGATGCAAAATTTAGGTCAGGTGGATTGATTCCTAATAGAGATATAATGAATCAAAATTCCTAGAATGGCTTTATTTTGCACAGAGGTGTCAACAAGCTGTACTCCTCTATTTGTGCACCTGGCGTGTAATGATTCTCTTGCAAAAATCATAATCCATCAAGTCCTGCATTCAAGAATATCAATCAGTGCCAGGAACAAGACTGTGTTAGCCAGGAGTTCTCAGTCATTTTGTTTTTGTCTTCATGAACACATAAGGTTCTGTGACATTTAAATTGTGCTTTGACATGTAATCATTAAATGTTTGAAAACGTCTCACTCAGTTTTTTGTTGCCTCATCCATTTGCTTACACTGGCTTCTTGTTTTGCAATTATTCCTGGAGGTTTTAGCACATGATACCGATATTGTTGCTTTTAATAGTTGGAGGCAAAATTATTTCCATTTCCTGGCAAGAAACTTGGGTTTAGTATTAGAAAACCAAAATTAAAGCTAGTGAGATGTTTGTTCCTGCCTTAGTGCAAATGAAAACAAAAAAACCCTCCAGACCTTTCTCTTAACATACCTACGAAGCTGGTGAAGGGACTTGAGCACAAGTCCTATGAGGAGAGGCTGAGGGAGCTGGGGTTGTTTAGCCTGGAGAAGAGGAGGATCAGGGGTGACTTCATCACTCTCTACAACTACCTGAAAGGAGGTTGTAGTCAGGTGGGGGTTGGTCTCTTCTGCCAGGCAACTAGCAGCAAAACAAGAGGGCATGAGCTTAGGCTCTGCCAGGGAAGGTTTAGGATGGATATAAGGAAAAAATTCTTTACAGAGTGATTATCAGGCATTGGAATGGCCTGCCCAGAGGTGGTGGATTCACCACCCCTGGAGGTTTTTAAAATAAGACTGGACGTGGCACTTAGTGCCATGATCTAGTAATCATGATAGTGTAGGATTAGGGGTTGGACTTGATGATCTTGGAGGTCTCTTCCAACCCAGATAATTCTGTGATTCTGTGTGATCTTTGACATAACAAGCCAACTTCAAGACAATTTTCATAAAACTTGTGACACAGGCATGAACACAGATCTACAGGAGCTTTGTGCTAAGATTTGCATCCTACATGTTTTCCTGTGTTATGCATGATTTTTTGCCAGGTTGAAGGCAAAGTTACACGATTGGGCCACTCTAATTCCCAGCCTACTGACAGTGTCAGTCATTGGGCAGCTTTCTGGATATACGTGAGGAATTGGTATAAGGGTTTTGGCTGGAAATGCAACAAACCCCATGTACTTGGCAGCAGTTCTGGGCAGGGCTGTGTGTGCCAGGGTAAGAAGATGTACAGGTATGGCACCATTTGTTGTGACTGGCATTAATTGTTCTAAACAATAGCAGTGACTTCTTTCTCTTCTTGCTGAATCAATATGTAAATGTCTAAAGACAACAGCCTGGTGGAGTGAGGTGCTATGGAGATACCCACAGAGAAGCCACGTCTTGCCCAGAGATCAGGGCTAAGTGACCACTTTAATTTTTATTTGGGCATTGAGTTATAAAAATAAATTTAAAATAGATGTAAGGTGGAAAGCTCTATAAAACACGTTGAACTAGTGCCTGGAAATGGTATTAACACTCACTGTATTCCTGAGAGTGTGCTGCTGTTAAAAAAATGTCACTAATAGTATGGCAAAGGTTGTTCACCTTGCTAGTTTCAGTCAAAATTCAGCTCTGTGTTGTGATCACTAACATCCTGCTCTAGCCTCCACTGCCTGCTACTACCATCAGCCTCCTCCTTAAAGAATCCTCTGGCATTACACAGGTGGCTGGGGATTAAGTGAGGGCTGGAGGTCATCTTCATCTCTCTTTTCCCTGGGTGAGAAATTGCTGTTTGCAGAATGATTAGAGACCCTAGGGTACAGGAAAGCCCTCTCTGATCCCATTTCCTTGTGTGGAAGCATCCACAGAGGTGCACCTTTCCCCTCCATACCTATCATCCATTTAAACAGGTTGAAAACAAGGGGGCTGCTCTGTTAAGTACTATTTTCGTGCTGGGTGGAGGCAGCTATCAGTGGCTTGTAAAACGGTTGTATCTTTACTGCTAGCCTCCCCAACACACACAAATCCAACCGACCAGCTTTGCAACCACACTCAGAGCTTTCTCCCTTCCAGCATGTGGCAGGCTGAGATGCTTCTTGCCCCACAGATCACTGGGATTTTGCCCCCTTTCTTGTAATTCTGCTGTGTAACAAAGAAAATTATGCCTCATTTCTTCCTTGGCAGAAACTGATGCAGCTGCCTTGGAGTCAGCAGGGCTCTGCCAGATTGTACCAGCCATAAGCCTGGCTGGGAGCCAGCACTTGGCACAAACATGCTGAAAGCTGTGTACAAACAAGGCTTGTCACTATGTGTGTTATTGCCCTTTTGTTTATGATATAAATATGTCCCATACATGCTAGCAAGCCTCTTCTTTGCTATTTCAATGGAGAATCCTGTAATACAGCTGTCATGCTGTCTCCTGTCAAATCAGTTACAGATGCATGTGTCCTTCCCCATAATAAACAGGAATTAAATTGTCTTTATGCAGTGTGCCAGCCCTTGTCACTGGGAACGTAAATGAGGGAAGCTCAGGAACAAAATTACCTTGAAAGCTGGTGCCCTTTTGGGGCATGAAGTAATCAACAAATGGTAATGGCTGTGGAAAAGTGAGGTGAACTCCTAGCTTGTCCATAAGGTTACCTTCCTACATTAGCTGCAGGTGAACAGTGGCAAAGTGGCCCTTGTCCTGGCCAGAGTCAGAGCAGGGTGCTGGGGAACACTCTACCCTGCATTCAGCAAAACAGATGCATGCATGGAGGTGATGGCTTTGAGAATAAGTGTCTGCATAGGAAAGTATAGAAGGAGAGGATAGGAGATGAGCAGGATTCCAGGAGTCATATGTCTTTTCTTTTTTAATTTGTGGAGATCGTGCCTGGCCAGGAATTCCTTCTCACATAAAGGGAGGACCCTGTAGCTTAGGACAACTAACACTACTAATGCCAAATCAGTCAGAGATTTTACAAATTAAGAGAGAATATGGTCACCGTATAAAAAGTCTAACACATGCTTTTACTTCAGACTGTGAAGATAATGTTGAATTTTTGAATAGGGGAGCTCGAATTTTTGCCAGTCTGCTTGCTCCAGTAGGGACAGCTGATGCTCTAACCACTTTAAACAAATTAGGGTGCTGGCTTGCCAAACAAACTAACGCTACATCACAAGCACTTAGTGGTTTACTCTTGGATGTAGATAGCATAAGACATGCGACTTTGCAAAACAGGGCAGCTATTGATTTCTTACTTTTAGCTCAGGGACACGGCTGTGAGGACTTTGACGGGATGTGCTGCATGAACTTGTCTGATCATTCAGAATCTGTTCACCGGAGCATCCAGTTATTGAAGGATGGCGTGCAAAAATTACAGGTTAAAAATGAATGGGATTGGTTACAATNTCATGTTCCTTGCTCAAGGTTACTGAGGGGGACTACGTGAAGAATAGCAAGGAAGTTGGCAGCTAGAAGCAACAATATGATCCAAAAGTAGAACTAAGCAATTTCAATAATCTTAACTAAAAGTCCTCATGCACAGCACGTGAACAGCAACTTATACCAATTAAATATGTACTAATAATCGCAGTTTGCCAATCAACAATAGGCTTGTGAAACATCACTGGGTAAAAACGTATAAAAGGCTATGGACATCTTGAATAAAGTGGCTTTTGCGAGATCACATTGATCGGTGTGCAGAGTCCGTTTCCTTCCGCGTCTACATGGAGGTGCTGGCTTTGAGAATAAGTGTCTGCATAGGAAAGTATAGAAGGAGAGGATAGGAGATGAGCAGGATTCCAGGAGTCATATGTCTTTTCTGACTCCTGGACCCGCTATATGCCTTGTTATTGTCACGGATGGCTGCTAATTTTGTCTGCTTTTTGGCACTGGGTGACTTTGGGTGACAGCAGGCCACCAGACCTCCTGCTCTGAAGGACCTCCAAGCACATACCTGTCCAAGAGCCTCCGATTGTCTCGCAACCTTTGGTGGAAAATGCCATCTTACCTTGTGCTCACTGCAGGCCAGCATCAGCTAGGGAAGACCTGAGCAAGCATAGGTCATATGTCTTGATTGCCCAGCGAAATTCCCCCACCTGAGTTTGATAAAAAATCCCAACATGACACATGCCAAAAGCCACTCATGCACAGACTTGCTCTTACACAAAGTGCCATGCAAGGGAGGGTTGATCTTCAAGACAAGTGGGAAATTAAGCTAAATACTTCATCATTCCTTGGGCCCTTTTGCCTCTATGCTCAACATCCACCTTATACATCAAATACCTCCTGTTCTTAATTAAGTGCTTCTTTCCTGTTGGCTGACATGGGTCCTTCACATGAATTAAGTGTCTGATTGTGAACAACTCCATTGCACCAATAGAGAAAAGGTGTCAGATTTGCAGAGATAAGGATCTGGCCCATACATTTTTATTCATATTTTCTTAGGCCATGTCTCTGAGGTAGATAATCATGAAGCTGACAGCATCAAACAAATCACCTGTTATTCTATGAAACAAGCTACTAAAACCAGTCAAATCTGCTTAGATCTGACAGCAGTGCGTGGAGGTTTGGGAAGTTGGAGATCCATCAGGGATAATTTTTAACAAAGACTCAGTAGCTCAACAACAAGTAGTTGGGGTCACATATCGACAGTGGGGTGAGGAGCCTCTCAAGGCAAGGCTTAAATGCTGACTGTTCTCCATAGTGAGCATGAAAAGAGCAATGTCTTATGGATTGGAGACTCTCTGTAGCTGATGAATTGCCTGTCTCCTTCCCACTCCAGCAATGTGCTGTAAAACTCATAAACCTCTTATGAAATTGTTCACATCTCATTCAACGATATTGAAACTGGACAGTGTGCTACCAGGTGATACAGTGATTAGTGAAGTGCTCCTGGGCATGGCACACCACACAAGTCAAACCTCCGAGATGGGATTTTAAACAGGGATGCTGAAAACAGAAGTCCAGTGGGAAATCAGTGCAAGAAGATCAGTTCCAGGGAGCGTTTCTAAGAAGTGATACAGGAAAAGACAAGTTTAAAGAGGGAACCTTTCCTTCCTCACCTGAGAAGCGGCAAAACCTCTTTTCTTTCCACTTGTCCTCACCAAGGACTTTTGTTAAGGCCTTGACAGGGTTCCTGGGTGGTGGTTTGGGCACAAACACCAGTTCAAATTTGAAGACAAAGAGATGACACCAGCACCATCTGCAGCACCAGTCCTCATTTCATGCCATGATCACCTGCCCACAGGCAAATTTTGGCATGCCACAACACCCCCTTTTTTTTTCCCCAAGACAACTACACCCTAGCCTTAAGGACCATCCTGGGAAATGGGGTCACCCACAAAAGAAGTAAAGGCTGCAATGGGAAGAACATGTTGCCTCAAGTCCTCCATCCGTTCCATCAAATCTGCTCAACAAAAATGACCACAACCTGGACACGAACAAGTTGATGCTGATTGTCCCTGCAGTAGGACACTCATGGCCACAAGGAGCAAAAGCCATAAAACTGCAGCTAGACATAGTTCAGACCAAGGTTGGTGCCTTAGGTATGACCCTGCCCACTCCAGCTGTGCAGAGGCACGAGCTAGGAAATGGGGAGAGCTTTGGGGAAGAGATGCTGAGTCCTTCCCCCTCTGAAAAAGCCCTGCTGGAGTTAGGGCAGGAGCAGCCTGCTCCTTAGAACTTCGGCTCCCTTCTACTGGAGGCCAAAAGTCTCCAGCAGATGCCTGCAAGGTGTCCCAGGGACCTGCAAGGCACGGACCTACCTGTAGCAAACACAAAACTCCACTGGTGGATTCCCTGGGGAAACCTGGGGCTGCCACCCAGGAGCTCTGCTCCTTCCTGAGGTGGCCAAAAGATGACACAAGTCCTGGTAGGAAGCCTGAGCCACTACTGACCATGGTCCTCCTGGAAACAGGAGATAAAATTTTGGGGCACGTACCTTTTAGGAGTCCCAGGCTGCTCCCTGTGAACGCAGTGTCTGCTGCAGCTGAACACTGCTCCCGCAGCTGCCTGACAGATCAGTGGGCTGTGCCCTGGAATATTTTTACTCCAGAGGGCACAGCCCCACTGGAGATCTGTCAGGGAGAAATCCTGTGCTTCTTCCCGCAGTGGGGAAACTGCATGCAGACACAGACTTGGGCGTCCTTTGGGCACAACCCCTCAGATACAGAGCTGACTTTATGTCGCATCGTGGCGTGAGGCTGAGCCGAGGGCACAGAGGTCAGATGAGCTGGACTTCCCCTGCTGCCCCCACCGCAGGCGTCATGAGGACGCCGGCGTCTCTCTGCTCCGCGTGGCAAGAGATCCCGCGTTCCTCAGGGCGACCCTAACCGGGAAACGCCAGGGCCTTCCCCTCCGGACTCCCCGAGGAAGGCGAGGGGGCCAGGAGAAGCCGAGGCCGGGAGAAGCCGGGTAGGGACAGAGAGGGAGCCCGCGACGGACGGAAATGACCAAGAGAAGCCGAAGCCGCTAGCAGAAAAGAAAGGATTTGGAGATCTGTGAATGAAGTGCTGTGGTACAGAAGTAGATATGCAGAGAAGTGGTTATTCGTCATCCTTGCCTTCTAACAGCTTTCCAGACATCTAAGGAATTTCTGAAAATAGTTTCAGCAGTTTTGATTAGTATCTGCAAGATGGCATTATTGCTTTCCTTGTTTAAAAAAAAAATAGTATATTTCAATATCATCTGTAAGTGTGTGATTGAGGTGTATGTTAAAACACTTCTTAAACAAAGCACTTCTTGATTTTAGTCCAACCTCCAAAAAATGCTCTCACCAGATCAAAGAAAGTGAATAGGCTTTTTTAGGCTAATACATAACTACCCAAATTTGGAAAAGCATGGACTGATATATAAAGGCTGTGAGACAGCACATCCTCACCCGTGGTTAACCAAGGGAGTTTTGGAACTCTCATAAATTCTTTAGTGTAGACATTAAGTATAAAAATCATGTGTAAGTAGAGCAACATGAGGTCTTGGGAAGCAGCTGCCAATTGCTAGAAATTCATTGTAAAGCATATGAATGTTGACCTTCCCTTTGCAACCAACCAAGTTATCAGCAAAGGCCAAGTACTTGCCATTCTACTTTGTCCTTCTTTAGGCTACACATGTTAATGTTATCTCAATATGCATTCTGAATTCATGCACTTCATTAGGAAAACTAGTCAGGGAAACATAACATAAGCACTTAAAGACTTCACAGAATTTCTCACACTGAGGGGAGTGCCAGGAGGAGCTCATTTACAGTGGGTATACAATCTTTTAGGTTGAAAGAGACCTTTAAGATTATTGACTCCAGCTGTAAACCCAAACCTAACTCTGCCAACTCCACCAAACTATGAACTCTAGACAGCAGAATTTTCCTCCTAAAGTTTTTGTATTGTTGATAACTGTGATTGAATATGCTTCCTGAACATTGACGTTAAGGGTAATCTAAACTCTAAAGACTTATAGAATGTTTTCCATACAGGCAAACACTTAAAAAAACCTGTATCAAACTCTTCTGCCTTTGCTGCATCAGTAGATGTTTTACTATACCTTGCTGCTAATAAGCCTATACCATTGCCAGCATTTTTCCAGTTTCTAATACACATGAAACTAATTTTTCTGTAGTTATTTTCCATTCTTGTTAGATTTGTCCTTAATGTCTCTGCTTGTCTTTGTCAACTTTCTACACCTCAGTTTATCTTAGTTGCTAATATTTCCCTTTTATTCCCAAAGTTTTACATAAACACACATTACATAAACTCTGAAGTAAGGGTTACTCTATAAACACAGCTTATTAACAACTGATCTGCAGAATATCAAAATGTATTTGAAGAAATGTTTTTTTAAAAAATGAAGATTACTATTATTTATGCCACGGCAAGTATTCAGTGTTGCACTGATTCTATGTTCCTTTTAACTCCTGTGAAACTAGACACAGTCTGTCTAGGAAACACCAGCCACTGCATGCCAATGCAAACTACTCAGAGCTCCTATAGCCACAGACAGATACGTTTGTGCCCATCGAGGCTGGTGCATTGTGCCCCCAGGGTTTGTCCCCCTCCCAGCACCCACCCGTACCTTACATCACTCATGGGCCTCCTCACAGCACCTACAGCCCCCCTTTCAGCACCCATGTCTCCCCACAGCACCCACAGGCCACTCCCCAGCACTGACAGACCCATTCTCAGCTTCCATGAACCCCCAAGAGCACCCACGACTCCCCAACAGCACCCACAACTGCCCCACAGCATCCACAGGCCCCTCCTCAGCACCCATACCCTACCCCAGCCTCACAGGCCCCTCCTCATCACCCACAGAACTCTCGTAGCACTCATGGGTCCCCTAGAGCACTCACAGACCCCTCTCCAGTATGCACACCACCCACCCCAGCACCCATGGCATCCATGGACCCCAGAAGAGTCTTTCTTCTTCAAAAAATCCATCTGGCTTCAGGACACCAGGAGCTCAGGGAAGAGATGAATAAAAGAGATGAATAAAAACTCAGGGGAGAAGTTGTGGAAGAGCATTAACTTCTTCAATTGCTCCCAATATGAAAAGTTTTCTCAGGCTGTTTCCTATAGCGTCTCCAGATAACTTTTTGAGTCTTCTCGCTCTCTCTCTTCAGCTTGTGGGTTATGCAGAATATTTGGACCTCAACGCATATGTGTCTGGAGTTGCTGGAGAGCCACTGCTCTGCTCCTTACATGATGTCCTGACACTCAGAAATTTAAGCTATGAGACAGGTCACAGTAACTGCTTTGTGAAGGTAAAAGTCAACTTCGTTTCCAGCAGTGTAAAAATAAGTGCTGGCAGAGAGAAACTGGGAGGCACACAGTCCTGGTAAGCACTGTTCTTGGGGAGAATGTCTCAGGAGATGCTTGCTTTGATTTGTGCTGGTGTATTGTGCCCTTCAGTGATGTCCTTTTTGTGCTTTTGTTCCCAAACCCTGCAGCTGATCTAAAGATAGTGTTGCCTTCCTTTGCAGGCCAGCAACAGAGATTGGTATGAGATGGATGATGAATTTGTAAATCGGTGTGACATCGAGACCAGTCTCTGCCAATGTGCATATTTGCTCTTTTATGTCAGGTAATAACAAATATGAAAGGATGTCCAGAATACCCTCCCTCTTGTGCTTTCTGGTCTTGTTGTTGTTGTTCTCCTCCAATGGGTTTTGCTTTGTTTACTGTGAGAGAATGACAGTTTGTCCAGTTGAGTTTTATCTGTTCTGCAGTTCGTTAGGTCCTTTCTTCTCCCTCCTTGGCTGGCACTAAACTGTTGCACTTGTGTAAATTGGTAGCTGTCTGCTCTCTGAGACTGGCTAGCTGTGAAAAGAGGTGAAATGGAGGTCCATGGAAGTATTCAGATGGCACACTTGTATCCAGTGTCTAGTGCTGGTTCAGTCTTTTGCATGTCATATGAAGTGCTGCTGGAACATGACAGGATGGGATGGAAGCCACAGGGAGGCTGTAAGAAGAACAAAGATCACTGTTGTTTCTCCAGGTGCCCTGATTTGAGCATTGGGCAGTCAGGGGATATGAAGACCCTGCAGGAACTCCCCACCTGGCTCATCTCAGGAAAAGAGCTCGTCCTGAACCTGAGGCATGGGAGAGACTGATTTGGAGCCGATGGGATTCTCCACATGCAGGAAAACACAGGTACCTGCAGGAACTCTCCAGTGAAATGAGCTCATTGTGCACCTGGGGTGTGGGAGACCCAGCTTGGAAGGCAATGGGATGGTCTACCTTCCAAGGGGAGCCTCACATGAAGCATGGAAACACAGGAGGGCAGACACCACTGAATGGGACAGAGGGTATGTGGGCTGCAATAGGGTCTCCTTGGCATCAGTGTTTCCCATTGGCCCACGGCTTTATCTTCTGAAAGAGGCAGAAGTCCCTGGGTGTGAGTCCAGCAGAAAAATGTGGTTTGCCCCACAGCCATTGGTCTCTGTCAGGAGGCAGGGCTGTGCCTGTGGAGAGTGCAAAAGGAGCAGTAGCAGCCCCAGCTGCCCCCAGCGGTGGCTCCAGCTGTGTGCCTGTTCTGTTGGTGGGAGATGCAGCCACACTGCCAAAAGCCTGAAAGTACCTGGGTAGCAGCTACTGTCTGTTTTGTGAGTGCCTCTGCAGCATTGTTGATGTCGTCAGCAGGATGTCGATAGAGGAATTACTGCAGAGCTACAACTGTGCACCATCTCCCCTACATGTAAAATGGGCAAGGGAGAAGGGGTCCAGCCCTGTGGCAGTCGTGGAACGGCTGGAACTGTCACGGAGGCACCTGCAGAATGGATAACAATTGCTTAACCAAAATGAGGATTTATTGCATAAGGTCAATTTGCACTTCTTGTGACAAATAAAAATTTGTGTGTCAGTTGGATGTTTAACTGTCACACAACCAATTCTGAACCATAAATAGTACAGACACTAGACAAGACAAATCACAATTATGCGTGTGCTCATTCAAAAAAAGGGGAAAAACCCTGCCTGTCTGGATATCCATAAATTAATAACCAGGTACCAAAAGGGGGCGAGAACACTCAATCTGCTAAATTTCCCCAGGCAGTGTTCCAATCCCAAGGAGAAGGTTTCCCTGACCTTGGGCAGCTCTGGTGTTCATGCAATCAGCTCAGCAACTTCAACCCTATGTGGGATCTTTTATACCTGAGCTGGTGTGAACTTATAGTCAGAACAACAACAAGCCCCACACACTGAGATGCTGCTCCTAGCAGGGGGTGAGCTACATCTGAAAGGTTCTCTGCTGCACCCCCATCCAAGGCGTTGCCACGCTGCTTCCTGCAGGCCACAGTGACTTTATCTCAAGCTTAGTATGCTTATGGGCTGCTAATACTTCTGCGGGGTGTGAGTGCAAGGGCCACAGGAGCAAAGCCCTGTATCTGTCACAGTTAAAGGGGCTATCAGTGCCATCCTAGATGCCTGTTTAGTTCAGACACAAGATCACTCTGAAAAGTTAGAATCAAAAGTATGGTGTTTGGAGAGAGAACTTAAAAAGTAAAGGAGCTGGTGCATCTGTTTGACATCATGCTAGCACAAATAAAAAGTTCCCCCCCACTGCTGTCCAAACCCAAAAGTTAATCATGGGCATGTGGCACCCACTTGTTGAGTAGAGTGCCCTGCTGCTAGGGCATTGCAGGCATTACAGGAATGCTGGCCAGAATGCTGTGGGCAATATTGAAACAAATCAAATTAAACTGATTTAATTTCTTCTCCCAGGGTATTGCTTGCTGCTTTGCTTTTGCCTGGAGGTTGCCGTGGATCTGAGAGCTCTGGAGGGGGAATGGTTTGCTCTCACCTGACTCACATCCAAGCGGGTGTGTGAGGCTGGCTGCCTTTTTGCAAGGAGTGCACCGAAGCAAAGCCCCTGAGCACGGAAGTCAGGTTTAAAGTTATGTTCTGGGTGTGTAAAATATTAGGTGGTGGTAGCATGTCTCTGAAGGGAACATGATTTGCCACAAATGTAGCAGTGTGCCTCAGTTTATTGGACTAACTCTAAGATTTAATCTGTCTGTAAGCCTCAAGCTCAGAGTCTTTTAATGACCTTCATTGAGTTTCTTTCCCTTTCTCTGAGAGTAAGGTCCAAGTAGGTCATCTGAACTCTTCTGAGCCTTGTCACAGGCCAAGTGCCCAGAGTCCCCACAGTTCTGACTCCTCTCCTGCCTGGGGCCCACCGACAGGGCAGATCCACCTTCTCCCAGCAATTTGCTAGTCCAGCAGAGAGCCACAAAGACAATGGAGGGGCTGGAACATCTTTCTTATGAGGAAAGGCTGAGGGAGCTGGATCTCTTCAGCTTGGAGAAGAGGAGACTAAGGGGTGACCTCATCCATTCTTTTAAGTATGTGAAGGGTAGGTGTCAGGAGGATGGGGTCAGGCTCTTCTCAGTGCAGCCCAGAGACAGGGCAAGGGGCAATGGTTGTAAGCTGAAGCATAGGTTGTTTTGTGTAAACACGAGGAAAAATTTTTTCACAGTGAGTGTGCCAGAGCACTGGAACAGACTGCACAGAGAGGTTGTGAAGTCGTCTTCTCTGGAGATATTCAAAATTCTCCTGGAGGTGTTTCCCTACTCTAGGGAATCCTGCTGTGTCGGGGGGGTTGGACTAGATGATCTTTTGAGGTCCCTTCCAACCCCTAACATTCTGTGGTTCTGTGAGTTACATCTTTCCTCCTGGTCTGACAAATTGTTATGANAGTGAGTGTGCCAGAGCACTGGAACAGACTGCACAGAGAGGTTGTGAAGTCGTCTTCTCTGGAGATATTCAAAATTCTCCTGGAGGTGTTTCCCTACTCTAGGGAATCCTGCTGTGTCGGGGGGGTTGGACTAGATGATCTTTTGAGGTCCCTTCCAACCCCTAACATTCTGTGGTTCTGTGAGTTACATCTTTCCTCCTGGTCTGACAAATTGTTATGATTTGGATTAGAACAGAATAAATTCTGTTCAGTAACTGTATTTTCTAAAAGATATTCCACCACCACATACATAATACCGTTATTAGTTTTTCCCCCACACACCTTGCCTGGACTGTCCCTTTAAGGAACCTGAGATTCCTGAATCAAGGATACTGCAAACCCCCTCCCCCAGGAGGGGAAGCCAGGGGAATGCTGGGTTTCTCTGTGAGACTTTTGGTTTTAACTCGTAGCCACGAGGAAGCCTTCTCTCTTCTCCCTCTGCCTGGATTTGGTTGCTGCTGGAAGCCACCTGTGCTCTCTCTGTGTTGGGCTGCCCACGTGAGCTGCTACTTTGGACTGTTTGTGCTGAATCCACTGGAAGCTAACACTGGGACTAGAAGCTGGCATCGGGACGGTTCAGTATTTTGGGTCCTGTATATGTTTATATTTGTCTCATTTATATCTGTTGTTGTTATTAAAGCAGTTTTTAGTTTTTACCTTCCAATTCAGAGACCTCTCCTTTAACTGCTGTGCGTGGGGGTTGGGAAGAGCCTTTAAACCCACCACGCAAATGCACCTTGATGGGCTTGTGGAAAGCCACTACAAAGGTCTCTCTTTGGGTTGTCAGTGGCCATCTCTTCCTCTCTGTAAACCTCCCTGTACCTTCATGCTCTTCAGCAGTTCCTTCTTCAGACAGTCCCACTCCAAAATAATCACATGTTGGTGCTCCAAGATCTACACAGTGATGAACACTTAAGCCCTTGCTTTTGCTCTGGTTGTATGTAGCTGTCTCTGGTCTATTTTCACAGTCTGGCAAGGAAGGCTCCTCATTTCTGAGCAAAAAAATGACACATTAAACTAAAGCTTTGATTACAAATGCAAAAATATCCCTCTTCTGCCCTAAGAACAAAGGTCTGCATGTTTCCCAAGAGGTGAAAAGGGAGTAAACTAGTCCTTATTTACCCTGATCAAATTCAGAGTGCATGAATGCAGATGAGAAACTGCTGTGCACCAGTTATGTCTTTGTGACAGCTGCCAGGTTTGCTCTAAGACTTGGGAAGCTCCACAGTGGCAGGTCCACACCCACGTCCCACCTCCCGGCATGAACAGAGAGGATTAAATCCATTGCCGGCCAGGCTGAGGAAAGAAGAGAGATCCAGGGAAGGAATCAGAGAGCAAAACAGCTTCCAAAGTTTGTTGTGGAAATATGCAGGAGTTTGGCACTCTAAATTTAAAGTTACTTTTGTCTTGTGCAAAGAGAAGAACTTCTAGGACAGGATAATTAGCTAATGAGCTAAACATAGTGTCTAACTTGTGTTTTTTTTCATCTTTATACCAACTTTATTTTTAAACTCCCCTCTAGCCAAAAATCCAGCTGTTTCTCAAAACCGTCTTGGGATTAATCTTGGTCCTCATTGTAATCAAGAGCAAAAATCCCCTTCATTACACTGTGGCCAGGGTTTCTGCTAAGAGGTTTTTGGACAATATTTCTTCCAGTGGCACATTTAAATAAACATGAGTTTTTATTTTAAAAAGCAATTTGGGCCAAAACTAATAATATTTAAAATATTATTTCTGTAGACATACCATTTACAAAATCCTTTGTGGAAGGATCATTCTTGATTTTAAAAAATCATTCTTGACTTAAACAAAAAGTCTGAAGAGAAAATGGAATTATATTACAAAGGTTTTGTATAAAAATAAACACCCTCACCAAATGCCTCCAAATTTAAACAAAGGAAGCTTGGAATTCATCACGAAAATAGTCTTTTGCTCCTGTTTGTTTTGACTTTCCTTCTTATTGATTTATTACCCTTGGCACCTTGCCTCACTGTCTGAGCAGTCTTTCATTACTCTGCTCTTTTCTTTTGGACATGATGAAACTTTCTGGCACCTTGCTGTCCTCCCAGCAGTGATGAACGTGGAGCAGGCACCCAGCTCTCCCCAGGTTTGCTGCCAACCACCCACCTTCAAGACCAGTGTTTGCTCCCATCTTGCTTCTGCTGGCAATTTGGATTGCACAGGTACATGCCTGGGAGGATGGGAGATGGCCAGGGGTGGTGATGGGGGAGGGGAATAATGAAAGGCAATTAATTCAATCAATAAATCCATTAAAAGCCAAAACGCCAGAGTCCTAGGTCAGCCAGGCAGGCAGCCAGGGTGGGACAGGCAAGCCCAGCCTGCTTTTAATCATCTCTATATTTTGTATACACCCCAGCCAGTGTTTTCTATCTTCCTTTTGCACCTCTTGCCAAGGAATTGCCAACTCACAGCAACAACTCCAGAGGATTTACTAATATGTGGTGTTGTTTTGAAACACCTAACCCTGTGGGTTTTTTTAAGGCCAGCTTCATGATGATTGCTTTGGCCCAGCTTGTCAGTGTGGAGCTGCTGGAGCTGGCACTAAGGCGATCACCTGTGAGAGTGGAGGTGTGCTGATGCAGGCCAGGCTGTGCTTGTTGTCAAAGCAGGGAGTGAGAGAAGCCTTGGGGATGAGCACTGGATGGGGGGTGGCATCACCTACTGTCTGTTACCACATCTGTGAAAAAGTAGAAATAACCTGCTTGGGCATATTTGTGTGTGCACACTCATGATACCTGGACTAGTTCTTCATGAGACCTACCATAGATGCTCCAGCCTGGCAGTGGGACATGCTGTGACATCAGAGGCTTTTTCTAGCTTTTACCTTGTGGAAGCCTAGTTTTGCCAGTGGCTCAGGACACTCAGTTCTCCTATTAATGAGGCTTTAATTAGGCAGAGCTAACTGGGAAATGTTTTTTTCACTCCATCAAAGAGCATTACCCTGGTTGGCCTTGGCATAAACATAGGAGGTAACAAAAGTGGTTTCATGTGCATTTTTGAGGTGGATTTTAAAAACCTTTTGGTGAAAATCACACCTCAGATACCTCAAAATGCCAACTGTCATCCTGCCCACCTGCGTGTGCCGTGGATGAGCATGTGCAAGGTAGAGATGGATGCCAGAGAAGTGGCAAGAGAGAGGAAGCTGCAGCCTTATTCATCTAGATACAGAGAAGGGTAAGAAGGTATGATCAAGGGCATTCAAGAGTTTCCATATGCCAAACACTAGGAAGATTGGGCCTTTTCCCCTGGGAGAAGAACTGACTGCAAGCAAGACGAGCTAGAAGTTGTGACATCTTGAAGGTGATGGATGGAGCAATGAGGATTATTCACCATGCTGTTGAATACAAGTACAAAAAAAGCCACCAGTGAAATTTTTGAGCAGCAGGTTGAAGCAAACACAAAAAAAATGCTTCCTCACCTGACACTCAATTGTGCTAAGGCCCCATTTGCCTCCAGGGAAACTTTTGTGTCAAAAGTCCTTTTATTTTTGTTGTTTTCAGAGGCAATAGAAAGAGCTACTCCACCTGTAATGGAATTGATATGGTTGGAAAAGACCTCTGAAATTGAGTCCAACTGTTAACCTAGCACCACCATGCTCACCACTAAATCATGTCCCCAAGTACTATATCTACATGTTTTTTGAACACTTCCAGGCACGGTGATACCTCTTCCTTGGCCAGCCTGTTTCAGGGCTTGACAAACCTTTTGGTGAAGATATTTCTCTTAATATGCAATCTGAACCTCCCCTGGTGCAACTTGAATCCATTTCCTCTCGTCTATCACTTGTTACTTGGGAGAAGAGATACCACCTTGCTACAACCTCCTTTTAGGTAGTTGTAGAGAATGATGAGGTGTCCCCTGAGCCACTTCTTCTCCAGGCTAAACAACCCCGGTTCCCTCAGCTACTCCTCATGACACTTGTGCTCTAGACCCTTCCTTTACTTCGTTGTCCTTCTCTGGACATGCTCCAGAAACCCAATGCCATTCTTGTAACAAGAGGCCCAGGAGGTAGGAGAGGTGTTGAGTCAACAAGAACACATCACATAAAAGGTACTTTAAAACATTTAATCCACCAGAAACTTCATTTGCTCACTGTACCACTGACTAATTTGTTAGCCCAAGAGTATGCTGGGCAGCTCTAGTAAGTCAGAAAGCAGCAGCACCTGGTACCTTGCACAGTGTTACTTGGAGCGATCAGTCAACTGCTTAATAATCAAACCACCTGAAACCTTCAGTGGTATTTTTCTTTGTTAATATGAAGAGGTGACACACACGTCTAAGCAGCACTGACTTGCATTGTGCTACTTTATATGAATGCACATAACCACCTGCGACCTGCCAGCTCCTCATTTGTCAATGGGGAGCAATCATTCAGCCACTTAACAATTCCCAGGAGAAATGGTCCTCAGCTTTCCAACTGGAAATTAAAGCACAGCACTTTGGTGAGTGATTGCAATTCACTGACAAAGCATCCTGGAGTCTTAAAAATAGCTGTGCATTTTTGTTTATATCTGTAAAGAGTAGACAGTTGATTTCTTACTTCCATTTCTAAGCAGGCTGGGTAAATTCTGTAATTAATGGTCATTAGGGATTTAGAAGACAAATGAGTCATTCATTAGTTTGGTGTCCAAACTAATGAGCAATAAATGCTTATGAAAGACATGATTTATTTAGTATTTAGAATCCATGTCATTATGTGATACCTGATAATGATGCCAAGAAACAAAGATGACCCATGCCTTGGAGCCACGAGGGACAGCTGTCTACTCTACAGGTCCACACTAATGCCAAGTCTGGGGGAGTCCTGGGAAGTCAGCAGCCTTCTCATGACTAACAAGGGTTTGCTTAGCCAGCCAAGACCTAGTTTTCTCCTAGTGTTAGGTGTTTTTCTAGAGGCTGGGTCCAGGAAGAATTCCTGTCTATTTCAGATCACCTATTTGAGGCCTTCAATACACACTGGGCACCACCACAGCCTACACGTCCTTGTCCCAAAGCCATTTTGGGACTCTTTTGATACTGTCCAGACTAGCATCCCAGTTGCTGCAGAAGAGCTGACCTCAGTTTTGTCTGCGATCTTTCAAGGTTTTCTATCTGCCCAGCCTTTCCCACAGTTTAGAGCTGGAGATGTAATAGTCCAGAACAAAGCTAATGTGCCAAAACGTCAGAAGTAATGGCAACAGAAAATCACAGAAGGAGCATTAATTACAGATCATCCTGAGAAAAATATACTCTGCATCCTGTTTAGGCAGGCCAGGAGAGACAAACTGGGTGGCTGCCTCACTTATGATAGGGACAGGGAGTTGTAATGCTGGCAGGTACTTTACACAGGTAAAACTAGGATTGCAGATGGCACTAGTCATCAGTCCAGGCTCATAAAGCCTGCTGATGCCAGAGGGAGAGCAGCTCCTGCCCTAGCAGAGAAGGATTTGGGGTCAGGGAGGAGGACAATAATGGGTGTTTATTTTGGAGAAGAAGTTCCTGTACTACCTGATGTGGGTCTATGCTTATTGATGCAACTTTGTGGAGTTGCTGTCTCATGGCTCAGGCTCTTCTGGTCCCTCTTGTAGCTCTATTATTCAGCCCCTTCCTGGTGATTTTGCTGCTGTTTGTAGTAGTCTATTACAGGAGTGAAGTCCCCCTCAGGTAGCTAGGATCAGCTACCTCAGGCAGGTCCTGTAAGCTACTGCTTTCAGGGAGTCATGTGAGTGACTTGTAGGTTTTTGAAGGATTGGTAGCTCCTCCAAAATACTGATTTTTCAGCTGAGCAGACAGGAGGTCCAGGTTCCTGTAGGAATCCCCACTTGTGGCTCTGCATATGGTGGGCTGGGGGATTGGTCCTGAGTGAGATCAGTGTGCACTGTACTCATTTGAGGAGCCCCATCAAACAGCAAGGACAGGTTTACTGAGCAGAGACAGTAAGTTGTTTTCTTTCTTACTCCTTCCAGGGCAGTCAGTCTTCACACAGACCTCTGATCCTGTCACCTGGGTATTCATGGTACATTATTCAATCCCTGCTGCAAGTGGAAAGCAGGAAACACACTTCATAATGTTTCTAAGGCACAGAATGGCCATGTTTTTTTAATCACAGGAACTTCATGCACACTGTTTCTGCATTGGGCTAGAGCTACATTACTAAATGATTTAGATAGCAAGAATTTCAAAAATTGGTACAAGCAGACATTTTGAAGTTCAGGACAATGCAACTCCTTTTCTTGAAGAGAAAGGATCATCAAACCCCCTGCTGTTTGGTGGGGTAAAATCTGTACATCTGCCCTGTGACATTTCTACTGCTATCCTTCAAAGTTCTGAAAATCTGGCATTTAATGAAGACATTTTTTTAAAGATAGATGTCACTGAAATGTGCTGAAGGAGACAATTAAAAAATCTGAAAATTAATTCAAAATAAAAGGATCTCTTCAGATGTGTGATTTTTGGCACGGGGGTCCTCTGGGCCACAACTAATTACTGTGGAGACCAGAGGCAAGACCAAGTGAGTTCATTTTGCTTCTAAACGAGCTCCACCACATGCCTGTCGAGACTGGGGAGCCCACTGGCACATGATGCATATCACCAGCGCTGCCCAGGGCTGGGGAAGGAAGAGTAGCAGCTGAGCTTTGTAACACACGCACACCTGTGAGAGGCTCGTTCATAGTTACGGAACAGTATGGATCTCATCCAGGAGCAAATAGCCTGATGCTTAAATAAAATAAGCAGTTTGTGGCTTCATGAAACGTCAGCACAGATCTATTTATGCTATTTAAAAGAGACATTTATTGTTTCCTTGCATAAGCAGCAGCAAACATAATGTGTTATTCCTTGCTGGTTTTTTTTTTTTGAAGGAGGTTATAGCCCTTTTTAATGTGTGACCTTCAAGCTCTCCAGAAAACTTAAAAATGAAAAGCTCCTGTGAGTTATCTCATTTATAGTCAATATAGTTGCATCCTGCAAAGGTTTAGTGTAAGTCTCTCACCTCAGAATAACAGGTGATAAAATTGTGGGTTTTATTTTTAATAAATTGATTATTTGGCATTCATAAATCCTCCCTTAATTACACTATTGTAAGAAATGTTTTTAATCTAATTGAAGAGTGATTCTTAAGTCTTGCAGCTCTGACTAAAGTGGGTACCTTTTGTCACAAAGATGGTCCTTGGTGGTGCTGCCTACCTGTGGGGTTATGTGGGACTGGGAAGCCCAGTGTGCAGCATGGGATGGATCACCTATATCCTTTATAAATGCTTCTCAATAATGTAGTGATGAATGAGAATATGGGGAGAAAACGGGCATTTTTCTTTTCTTCCTGCTGTCTTAGTCAATTCTCTGTGTAAGAAAATCTATTTCTTGGCAGTTTGTAGATGTTCATAAAAATAAGTGTCAGAAAATTAAGTTTTTTGGCAGTGGCTGAAGCTGTTCAGCTTTGGCAGATGATCTCCAAGGGCATCTGGACAGGGGTTCAACAGGGCATTTGGCCCCCCAGCACTGTCTGAGTGCTCAGACAATGCAAGGCTGCTGGGGGATTCAACCTGAATAATTAAATAGGTGTTCAGCTCTCTTGGTGCTTAAAGAGACTTTCTGTATTTGCCCTCTAGAGCATTGCTTTCAAACCTTGGCCTCTCTTTGGACAAAATGGTTAGCTGATCTCTCACTTATTTGTTTACTTTTTTATATAGGTAGGGCTGAGATAGCTGGCCAAGAACACGTGAGGGATTGCAAGTTGGCCTGACCTTCTCAGTGTGCAATATGAGAGTGTAAAATTACATTTTTCCTGTAGCAAACAGTTGTTCTCAACTTTAACATCTGCACAGAGAAAGCAGCTGGGTGCACACAAATGAATCCTGGCAGGGGAATGAGTCTCCTTGATGACTGCAACCGGGTGCTCCTGTGAAAACTGGGACTGGTTTGGCTGAGTTACAAGCCTTGGACAGCTACAATTTATTCATGCTCTGAGTATGAGTGTACAGCCATCCAGAGGAGAGCCCAGCTGCCCCACGTCCATGCTGGGGCTGAGCGAAGCTCTCATAGGGATGTGACTCATCACTCAGAGAGTTTCCTAAATCTCTGTGTCAGTCAAATAGTGACTGCAGTCTACACGCAGAACTGCTTGTAAAGTGACACAGTGAATTCTGCCTTCCCTCTCTTTCAGAGGGACTAGGCTCAACTGCAAGAAAATAACTTCTTCCTGTTAAACCACAGATCTAATCAATTTTCATCCTTCTCTTTACCTCTATGTATCAGGGATACTCCTCAAGTCTCATCTAAGCAGTAGAAGACCAGCTCTACCTGATCATAAAATGTTAACAAATGACAAGCCCTTTGGAAGATAACAGGAGTTCTGAGACAGCTCAAGTCATGAAGCAGTTCATAGAGGCTGAGGCTGCCTCATTTGTGTTCGGAATTTAAGGCTAAGCTGTGGAATACTTGAAGGAGTGATTTTATAGATGTTTTCTGGATGTGCTATGGAGCATGGAGAGCAAAAGACCCTTCTGCAAAGTGGCCCAGAGCAACATCTCTGTATACTGCATATTTTTTAGGCCAGGGCTCCTTGAATGCTTGATCTAGTTCAGTGGTTAGGAGGTAGGAGGGGAGGACGTAAGCCAAGGCTGTGTTGGATTACTGTTCTGTGATGGATAAGATGTGTTTTTTTCATCTATTCTTAAAAACAACCTAACAACCTAATGAATCAAACAAAACTAAACTCTTAAAATGGTGTTCAACCAGCAGTGGCTCAGCCAGCAAGCTTGCTGGTGGGGGTCGGGGCATGCTGTAATGGTCTTTCACTGATAAGCTCCTCTGTCTATTTTCTGTTCATAGTTAAATTTTGGCAGATAATTTCTTTTCTTGTGTATTGAACAAGCCAAGGGGACATTTGGCTTCAATCAAATTGAAATGGCCCTTTTTTCTTTTACAAAATTAAAAAAAAAATTAAAAAAAGTTTTGAGCATTTAAAATATTTTAAGGATGTTTAGTTTGATTAAAAGCATATTACAGTTGGGGTTGTTTCACCTGTCCTATAAAAGTCAGGGCAACACTGAAACGGAAAACATTTTGAAGTGCAATGTGATCCTATTTTGAAATGGGTGGTGAGAAAAGAAAATGAGCAGGCTGAAGCTTCAGTGCATTCAAATATTTTAATAGCTTAAATTTAAGCAAACACATGCTTTAGTATTTCTGTAGTTGAAGGGATAGACCCCTATGTACAAATGTTCAGATTGCCAGGATGAAAAAAAAAAAAACAGTTACCCAAAAATTAATTTTCCCTGAAGCTGCCATTTCTGTCAGCATTTTCCACCCTGCCAACAAACAAGCAAGCATTCTCCCCTCTAGGTGAGGGCAATGAAATGCCTCAAACATATTTTATTAAAACTTTGAATCAAAGTAGTTTTCAAAGTTGCAAGGGATCTTTTAGGTTTGGAAAATTCAGTTCAAGAGAAAATACAGATTTTTGGAGGATGAGAAAAATCATGGCAATTTGGAAAAAAATCTTTCAAGTTTTGAAAGTGGTCACTTTTTAATAAACCAGTAAAAAAGCCACTGGAAAAAAATCCAAGGGAAGGGGTCTATTTCAAGGACTGCCAAGACAGATACAGCTTCAAGGTTTTGCCTTTGCTTCCTGAAGGCTTTTCCCACGTTCTCTGTTTTTTGCAGAAGGTGCTTCCACAGACCATTTCTGGGTGTTGATCAGACTTGGGTGCTTGCACCCCCATTGCAGCTCCTGAATCACCCTTCTGCTTGAAATGGGCTCTCCTGGGACCTGGAAGGTCCTGGCTGTGGGTGAGTTTTGAGCCTCATGCTGCCTCTTTTTTTTTTTGAAAGATTCATGTGAAATCCACTTTCCCTACTTAGGATGTCTGTTAGCAGTAGGAATCCAGGCTTCCTCCTGTTTCAGGTTGGCAAATAGCTGGCTTTAATTTTGCTCCTATCTAACAGCATTGCCAAAGTAAATGTGCCATGGATGGGCAAGAAGTGATAAAAGTAGCACTTTGAGAGGATGAATTGAGACTATATTCCTGTTCCATGAGGAGCACTCTGGAAAAAGGGGCATTTTCACCCATGTCACATGTGTCCAAGGACAGCTGCAAAGCATGGGGTAGGTCTTCACACTTATTTGGAATAAACCAGCCCAACTGCTGTCTGTGGGCTTGGTGGGGCACTCGGGGTGGTGAGAATATGCAAATACCCCGGGTTGCAGCAGCAGTGGCACCAGGAGGATGCCACTGTTAAATAAATATGATGCCTTTCAAAGAAACCAAGATTTGGATCTTTACACTGAATTTCTCTAACATGCCTTAGTGAAATTAGGCACATGGCTCTCAAGGCAAGGAGAGCACATCAGAAAGTCCCAGCCCTGTGGGCAGCAGGATTTGGCTGTGCAGATTTGGATGCAGGCTCCTTGGAGGTAATGATGAGGTTTATTAACGTCCAAGACTCTAGATCAATGTGTCCTAGGGCACCCTCCCACTGAGCGTGTGAGGACCTCTCAGAGAAGCAGCACTTGTGGTCCTCAGTGGAGCTTAAGGCCTTCTCCATGTCAGGTAGTCAGGCCAGAAGCAGGCTCGCATTTGGCCAAAGTTTTGCCTAAAAATAAAATTCAAAATCATGCACTTAAAACTCGCAGAAGGCAAAAACATTGGTCACTATTAATTAAGGGGTAGATGTTAGTTAATGTCTTGTTTCTCAAGCTGAACATCATCAGACTGGGAATCCACTTTTAACCTCACTTCCAGGTAAATTTTGTTTAGTTGCCCTTTTATCTGCCACGCTTTGTATACAAATGAGCAGCAGCTCCCGGTGGACTCCACTGAAAGGTTAGCAGCCGCACACAGCATCCGGGATGCACATTTGAGATCTTCTCAATACAGATGAGCATTACAGCAAAAAACCACTTGGATTTGATTAATTGGGACAAATTTTACTTTGATGGGAGTCCAGAAGGTACAGTTGCAAAAGTGGTTGTTAATCACTGTACTTGCCACTCCGTGTTGTGGGCTCTGGCATTGGAGCTATTGTTATGACATCAAAATGCATTTCTGGGATGGATGATGCGTAAGCCATGTGATGTTTAAAGATACGCAGGAGAAAGTAGGAGAGTAACAAGGGGCCAGACTCTCATTTACAATCCTTTCTGGCTGTGGATTGTCAAAATATCTCAGAAGGCTTTTGGCAGCTTTGTCACTTCCCCTCCCCTGGTGCTCAGCTCTTATTTAATTATTAATGTGCATGGCTCAGGGTTGTCTTGGCAGGTGGAAGAAAACTCTCTGTTGAAAGTGATGGGAGTAGACTTGAAACTCTCAGTTGCATGGTCATCATGTAGAGCCTTTTGAAGTAGTACCAGAAGATAAAATGTCATGAAAAGCTGAATCCAAAGTCCATCGAAGTCAGTGAAGTGCGTCCATCACTTCAGTTACCTTCAGTCTAGTCACCAGGAGACCTGATGAAAAAAGGAGAGCAGAGATGGACAGGAGTGATCCCAGTCAGCCACTGCTTCTGTGGATCACACCCCTCCCCTAACATCACTCTACTAATTGCAGATTTGGCTGGTTAAAGAGCCTTCAGGCTTTTCCTCCTGCTTTGGGGGATTCACTGGTCCCTAAGTCTACTTCAGCAGTGACATAGACCCCTTCCCAAGCAGCAGTCCCAGCCAAAGCCTACCCCACGCTGGAGACTTCTCCTGACACAGTAATGCCTCTCAAGCTGTGATTTTTTAAGACATTTTGATGTTAGTAGGAGCAATAATATGTGGATTTACACTAGCCAAAGGAAGTCTTCTTCCAGTGAGGAAATAGGAAAGGCTTTTGCCAGCAGAAGATCTGCCTGCAAAAGTGCCAGCAAACTCTTATTAGTGCAGACAAGAACTGGGGAGAAGTTCTCTCCCTGGATGACATTTTTGGCAGTTTTCGGTCTATTTTCTCCTTCTGCGATGAACGTGGCCTTGGAGGCATTTTGACCATCAGTGCTTTAAACAAAAATAGCTCTCATTAGGATTGAGACGCTTTGAAAATCTTCTCATCTGTGAAGCATTTTCCTCTTTAATTTAGGAAGCAAAATTACTGAAGTAATTAAACTCCCCACTTAGGTTTTTAAAGAGGTTTCTGCACACTTTCTTTTTCATCTTAATCCCAGCAGAAAGGGTGCTGGATTCCAACAAATAAGGCAGAATGAGCTCATTAAATTTGTTTCTGAATTGGGCAATTGATGGTTAGATAAAGCAGTTTATGCTTCCAAGGATTATAGAGGCACATCTGTGGCATTTAGCAGCAGTAGATACATGCATCTCACGTGTAGTAATGGTGGCAAATGAGCAGTAACGACGGAGGAGCAAACACCAGGGAAGATTATCCAAAACGGTAGATTTATTCCCTGTAATTAGTCTTTTCACTTGGCAGCTTTTTTTTTTTTATCACTGGTGTGGCAAGGAAAAAACTGAAACCAACCTTAGGAGAACACTGTGAAATTTCCTGCTCTTCTCTTAATTTCAAAACAATATCCTTGTTGTGTTTACATCTGTCCTCAGTAAAATATATTGCCAGTTTTCAAGTGTTCCCTGCCAGTCTGTTACTAATCCCTCTTCTCATGTTTTCCCAGTGACAGATGGTCACCATCGACAAAGTTTCTAGAAAGTTGCTGGGATGCTCAGAAGTCCTTCCTGGCAGCATGGTTGCAAGGACATTAAGATTAAATCACTATTAATGTGACTCAGACAAGCACTGGCCCAGGTGGGCTGAGCTCCCCTTTTTGGCCACTTTTGCCATAATAATTCGTAATAATGGATGATTTTGATGGTCTCTTGGATGTTTTGTACATTCCTACTCTTTGCTATGGAGTCAGTTTGGATTTTGTTTTCCTCTGTCCACTTTGAAAGTTGGATGTTCCCCTCAACTTTCCCCCTCACTTTTCCATCCAGGTACTGGTTATATCACCTGCCAAGTAACTCTCTCAGCTATGCCCAAAGTGACAGAAGAGATACTGCAGCCAAGTATTTTCTTTCTCAACTTATCCAAATATACCTAAAATGCCGTCTGCTCTCTTATGGCATCAAACATTCTGCATACAAAGAAAGAAAAGGTTTTGAGGTCCTTCCAGCTATATATGTTGTCTATGCTTTTAATAAGGAAGAACTTGGGTTCTTTGATTCACAGCCTTCTTTCCCCTGAAAGATACTGACAGCCTGTAATAACTTGGCTGGTCCTCTCTCAGACTGCTAATTCCTCTTGATTTTAGTGAGGAATGACCCTCCCTGGTTGCTGCAAATGAGCTGATACATGTTCACCTCATTCACAAAAAATAACTGTGGGTGTCAACCATTTTGGTCTCAACAGAGCTGAGTTTATTTAAACCAGATGAGGACCTGCCTGAGCCTATGGAAACCTGTCATTGATCTCTTCCTTTCTCACTTGTAATTAAATTATTTTCTTTCTTAACCAATCTTAGTCTGCTCTCTACTACATAACTTAATGTGTCAACTGGGGCTGACAAAGTGGTTTTTTTTAAATTCAGCAAGATTTTTGCTGATTAGCAGTATCAGTGTTTTCAAATACTGCCAGCTACCAAGATCTCATTTGAAAGAGATTGAATATTTGGAAGCTAAAGGTCAGAAACATCAATAGAGCAGGACATACAGCTCTGTAAACAAAGATTAAGAGTTAGAGTCTTAGAAACAGTACATGGGTTTGCCTCTTTATAGTGAAAATGATGGCTATCATCTGGTTTATGAATTCATAGCATACGAACATCTTGGAACAGTTTACAGCTAAAAAGTAGAATATGTACAAATGAATAGGAGGAAAAAAATGCCTAAAGATAGGAGAAGGGATACACAAATACCTGATTAGATAGGTTTAGCTGTCTTGATGTTAGGTGGGGAAATAAGCCCTTCTACACTGGAGTAGGAGCTTCTCCTGTTCAAATGTGTCCTTTTTAAAGAAATTTGGATGAAAACTCTACACAATTCTCTTCTATGCTTATGCTTTGTCAAAACATAAGCAATTTTCTAATTTTGCATCCCTGTTGCCATCTTCTGGGTCAGAAAACGTTTCAACACTAAGAATGTTGATGCTAAGTGAAGGACCAGGATCCATGAAAGTTGGGTGGCACAGAGCTGAAGGATGGCTTTGGACTGCATCCATCATAGTGGAGTGACTAGGTAAATAGCAATAATCAGGGTTAAACTGCAGAAGTATCAATGTAGGAGAAAACTGGAACAAGAGGTGTTGATAAAGTGCTGTTCATGGCAGTTTTATAATGCCTTTGTTCCATTAGACTGAAAATGACTACACTTTCTAATAATCAGTGCAGCTCAATTTAAAATGCCTTGTTTAAATAACCATTTTGGGACAGCCCTTACTGTTTTCTGCATTAGAATGCTGATGAGTGATTCTACTTCTAGGCTTGCAAATGGGTCATGTGCGCTGCCCAGCAGCCTGAGAGGAAGGCAAGAGTCTCAACTCCCAGGTTTGTGCACAGCAGAAACAACAAGTCCCTCCTCAAATGCCTGGGCAATCAGCAAAAACATGCCCAAGGTTGTCAATCCTGACTCCTGAAGGATCCTACACACCATTAGTTAATCCATCTGCCCTGAAGCTTTCTCAATCCCAAGTCCTTTCTGCTCTTGGTAGTACCACGTGTTTTCCAGATGATAACATTATTTCTTGCACCTTTATTCACTTTGGTCTCACCCTGAACATTCTTCCTCTGGTTTTAGGGAGCAGCTGGCTGGGGAGCCCAGATCTTCTTTCAGATGAGGTTGTGTAGGGAGTAGATGGAGAAATGATAACTGAGTGGGGTTCTCCATGAGCCCCACGCCAGGAAACCGTGGCTGCCAAAGGGTTATGACTGGCTGGGAAAAGGAGGTAGTGAAGGATTTATAAATGTCATCTGGAGTCCAGAAAGTCCCTTGGCAATGTCCAGCTGTGGCTACAGCTTCTGGGCTATCAGCTGCTGATAAAGCTGATTGGAGCTGTCCTGAGTGACAGATGGGAGGCACATGGCCCTGAGTGCTCTCTGTGTTTGAGAGGGGAGGTAAAGAACTGGAATAGGATTTCTTTCACGGGTGAAATAACTGCTGGGAGGGACTCAAAGGAGCAGAAAAGTCTGGCTCTGGAAGGCACTTAGCCTCTGACTCATTGCTGGGCTAAAGTCCAGAAAGACCCTCTGAAGGAATCTCCAAATTTTGTGAAGTAAATGTCAGGGAAGGAACCAGTGAGTTCAGTGTAACCAGAAGTGCTAAATGAGTTCCTTGAGAAGACAAACTACCCTGGCATTGCCTCCATTCTGCAGGTGCATGGGGGAAATGTGCATCTCGTGTTGGCAGAGACAGAGTTCAATGTCTCCCTTGCTCATGGCCTCCTGTATTGCTGGCTTCAGAGCTTATCCCAAGTGTCCTGCAGAAAGACTATGTTAGACAATGTTTCTTTAAAGGTTTATTTTATTGTTTTTTCCTTTTCTCCAGTGTGGAGGGAGGTGAGAGGAAGTACACACCTCAGCTCCCATTCAGGAGCAAAGGAAAGTTGCTCCAGGCTTTTGGACCATGCTTGAGCTTCCATATGGGATCTTGGAAAGTGAAATGGAGTTTGCAGAATGTGCTCTGAGGTCTGTGTCTGTAAGAGCAGCAATCCTGGGTCTGGCAGAGATCCAGCATGTGTTAATAAGACTACAACCCTCATTTCATCATCCAGTTTGTATGAAGCACCTGTAGAACAGCATAGATATGGTGTTCACAGGATCTTCCCACACTCATTTCTCTTTCTTCCTCATCTCTGATTTCTAGGACTAGGTGAAATTCAGCATACAAACTGTGTATTTGCATCCCAGGCAGAAGATGTCTCCTTTAGCAGAACAGAAGTATCTCCATGAGGAACATGATATGAATGTGATGAACTTTTTTCTAAAAATTCCCAGACTTTGTGCTGTTTTCCTGTGAAATGCATAGAGCTAGTTGGAAAGGAGGGACATCCTGGTGGGAACTTTCACCTGGACTTTCTGGAATAAAGAAAACACAGCCTAATGACATGCTAATCTAGTCTAGTGAACATGGGAAGACACTAAAAGCCACCTTACCCCTTACTTTTCTGGTGTCATCCATCACTAGATGAGGCAACTTTGTGCATCTCTGAAGGAATACTTGTTCTAGAGCCTTTCCTTTGCAAAACTACTTGTCTGACCAAAACCAGGCAAAGTTATTAGCAGAAGCAAATCCATGTAGCTCCCCAGATATTAACAGAGCAATGTTGATTTCTACCAGCTGCAGATGTGACTTAGGTCACAACTCTCTGTTTTATCTTCCGTGTTGGGTGATGCCTGGAGGCCTTTTACTAAAGTATCAGCACCCAGGAGTCCCTCACCAAGTGTGGCCCCACGTGTTTAGCCAAGGCTGTACATTTTACCCTCACATACTCAGTGCACTGTGTCTGCCCCAGAGGGTCACAGCATGTCATGCTGGAGCAGGTCACAAGTGACAGGCTGGCCTGTAATTGCAAGTGGCACTGCACATCCAGGAGCAACCAAAGGAAAAAGTTGAAAGAGTCCAAGAGGTGGGAATTCAGAGTGCCCCAGAGCACTGTGGTCACAGCAGCCCTTTGGAAAGAGGTATACTTCTCTCTCATCTTCTGCCTTGCACTAGAGGACTTAAAAAGGCCTCTAAAGCAAATAAACTGGGAGTAGAGCACTTCCCCCCTCTTAATCACAGAATCACAGAATGTGAGGAGTTGGAAGGAACCTCGAAAGATCATCTAGTCCAACCCCCCTGCCACAGCAGGATTCCCTAGACCAGGTCACACAGAGCGAGTCCAGATGGGTTTTGAATATCTCCAGGGAAGGAGATTGCCCTCTCTGGGCAGTCTGTGCCAGTGCTCTGACACCTGAGCTGGGAAAACATTTCTACGTGTGTTCACACAGAACCTCCTATGCTTCAGCTTACAACCATTGCCCCTTGTCCTGTCACTGGGGTTCACTGAGAAGAGCCTGACCCCATCCTTCTGACACACACTTTTCACATATTTAAAAACATAAATGAGGTCAGCCCATTGCAGTTTTGGAGTATGAACACAGGATAAGTGAAGGGTGTTCTTCCAATTTTTCCCCAGTTCAGGTGCCAGAGCACTGGCACAGACTGCCCAGAGAGGTTGTGGAGTCTCCTTCTATGGAGGTATTCAAAACCCGTCTGGATGCACTTCTGTATGACCTGGTCTAGGGAATCCTGCTGCGGCAAGGGGGTTGGACTAGATGATCTTTCGAGGTCCCTTCCAACTCCTAATATTCTGTGATTCTGTAATCTATCCCTTATCTGCAGCCAGATCCATCTGTAGTGCTGTGCCGCTCTTTCAGACTGAGTGAAAGACCTACATTCTCAGAGACAGGGTATTTCCCTTCCCTCCAGCATTACTGCAGGAGTCTCTCCCTGCTTATTACTGGAGAAATTTTATAGCTTTGCAAGTTGAGTCAACAGTCTTTATCCATGTCTGAAAAAAAAAAATCCTTGTTCTTTTAGCCCTGGGATTATCATCTCACAGTCACGGGTAATTGTGATCAGCTGCTACTCATGCAAACAGTGCCACTTAAGTTTAATTTGATTTCATTTCCACCCAGAAAACAGTTTGAGGGTCTCAGAAGTGTGCTGAGAGCCTTCCTCCTCAGCTTCCTTCATCACTACTCTGTAAAGGCAAAGAATCTCCTCTAAAATCAGAGCAATTGCACAATCAGAGCAATGGCAGAGTCCCAGTGCTTGTGTGGGCACCAGCTACCATGGCAAAAACCTTCCAGAAATTCCCTTTCAGATGTCAAACAGGAGCAAATCCATCAAGGTCATCTTCAGTTTGATCTTGGCATGTGCCACCCATTCTTCTTTTCTCTTTACTCCAGCAAGGCTGTTTGCATCCCTTTTTCATGTGTGCTACTTGATTGATACAGCAGCTCTTCCAAAACTTAGTTGTGGGCTTGTCCCTGCCAGGTGGAGTTAACCATATCAAGGAAAACTTATTTTATTTCTTGAACCTTGTCTGAGCAAATTTAAGGCAACAGCACATCATGGCTCAAGGACCTCAGCTGGCTCCTGGTGTCCCAGCACAGTTTAAAAGTGGAATCACTCAGTGAGCTAGCAGGATAACTAACATGGTGGATTTTCAGGAGTATGGTGCTTTCTCTGCTTTCAGAAAACTTCAAACCAAGGTGAGGCACCTTCCTAGAAAACAAGCTGTAGTATCAGAAAAATGTAGACTCTTCTGGGTGAGTTCTTCTGCCCCACACCATGCAGAAGGTCAGATAAGATTATTATAATGGTCCTGCTGGCTTTAACATCTGTTGAAATTTGCTTTGAATAGCTAGTCAGCTTAGTAGGAGATGATTTTTTTTTCCTGTTGGCATGTTGTCAGAAGAGATCAGACTAACTGTGCATTTATCTGGAATTACAGTTATGAAGCTACTCTAATAAGGCAGTATTCATCTCTTCAGTGATTTATATGTCCCAAGCCTGAAAGCCTTCTGAATTCATTGAGTCCATTGGAATTTCCTAAGGCAGCAAGATACAAGGTTATTGCAGAGCTTTGCTCTGTCATGTTTCTGATACCCTGATGGCATGGAACCAGCACCTTCACAATGCCACTTGTTTGTTAGGACTTACACAAAACACCAGAAAGTGGATCCAGAATAAGTGCAATTTGTGTACTACTTTCTTATTCACACAGCATACATGTTTAACAACTCTCAAAGTTCTCTCCTGCCTTCCCTGCTGTGGTACCTAGATAACTTGGGAGGAGTTTTAGGTGACAATTCTTCACTCTGGAACTTGTACTGTTAAAATTCATCGAGCTTCCACAAAGAAGAGTAACGAACTTTTATAGTCCCTGTGAAGTAGTTTCAACCTAGGACTCAAAAGACAAAGACTGCTGTTGAATAGCAATATTTATTTAGCACCTTAACATTTAAATCTTCCTCCATTTGGATGTATCTTTCCTTTTGAACTGGAGGCACAAGTTCCTCTATTTTCTTGCAAAACTCTTTTTTTCATCTTGCACTGAATCCCCAGAAAATCCTCAAATATTCTTGCAAATCTCAAAGATATTATAAGGCATTAGCCCCCCTTCCTCCCCATTTAGACCTTTGAAGGCTGGTGTGACTAGAATGATTTTGCAGTTACAGCTCAGAGTCTGAATAAAAAATGAAGGGAAGCATTCTGCAATACTGTAGCCAGTACAATAACTAATTACTTATAGATTTTAGGTCACATTTGAAAAAGACAAATACTGAAATAAATAGATAATCATTTGGAGATACCACTAACAGTTTGTTTAAACACTTTGGCTTAAATTCAAGTCTGCATCATGGCAAAGAAGCTGCCTGCATCAATGCATGCTCCAGGTTTGTACTGGTGCTGAGGAGAGCCAAAGTGGCCCCTTTAAACTGTTGTAGCTTGGGCTTGTATGCTGCACTGGATGATTGGTTGGGCCTTTACTGGACCATGCCAGGGGGAAGAGAGTTAACCAGGCAAAGCATGACCAGTTCTGACACCAACTGCAAGAGAAAAAAAAGTATCTGAGGGCTTTGAGGTCAGATGCTGCCTTCCACCATGATGTTTAGCAGAAAAAGCTAGGAAATGTGTTAGCAGATTTGTGGTGACATCAGAAGAGAAGAGTGAAAATACAATTAGTGACTCATATACTATATGATGAGTTTAATCTTTAGATATATTCAGCATGTGTGTTAAAATATTTACCTGTCTGTAATATGAGCAGAGAAGTCATTCATTCATTACAGCTGACAATATGTTGGCTTTAATGTACTTTAAAGAACAACAACCCTCAGATAAAACAACTTCATAGCTGTGAGTCAGAAGAACTTGTCATTTTTGCATTTGCAACTGGAACATTCAATTATTTTACTAAAGTGAGATGTATTATAGATATATTCAGCATAAACTCCAGGCTTTGTAAACCTGGAGAGCTGGCTCTTAGATAGTAAACATCTTGCTCTTCGGCTTCTCTGCATGCCTTGGTGATGCTTTGAATTGCATGCAACTTCTCTTGAGGCTATGAAAATTTCATTCAGCCTCTCATCAAACTCCACTGTTAACCTGCAGCCTTCTCCATGTCATTTTTCTGTGGTTTGACAGTAATGGCAATATGAAGGCATGGCAACAATCAGCTAAATACCTTTTACTTATTAACAAATTCTTAGCAGGATCCTCCATGATCTAAAGTTCCAATGCTGGGAAATCTGCACCTTGCTGCAGGGTTGAGACTTCCAGATCTGACTGTCTGTGGAAGGGTTATTGACTGGGGGCAAGTGTCTCTGTACCATGGGGCTTGAAAACCAGCAGCCTGGATGCCTGCCTGGGCAACAGGGATGTGTGTGCCATCCCACCAGGGATGGGTGGCATGCATCTGCTCCTTTCCCAGGGGACACCAGATTGGAATCTGCACTTCACCTGCTTCCCTGTGGAATTTGGTAAATCCTTCCAGCCACAGCACATACCCCACCATCTCTGGCTGCTCTCCATTCCTTTGCAGTTGACAGAAAGTCCAGTTTTCTCCCCAGAAGTAGTCCCAGCTATCTCCCAGACAGTCTCTATGAAATGTTCATCTTGTTGGAAAAGCAGGGAAAGCAGTGTCAGATATGTTGGAAACAGTGGCTTAGGGCTCCATAGAAGCTCTGTGTCCCCAAGAGTCTTGCTATCATATCTCAGAAGTACATGTGAGTCAGCAATGGAGAGACAAAGTGCTCAACCCTCCCCAGTTCTCTCACCCCAAGATTTCTTTAGATCACAAGGAGTGGTCAGGGATGGGGGGATGGGAGCATCTGTAAATAACATTCCTAAGGGAAAATATTCCTTGTTAATAAATTGTATCCCTTTTATCCATGACAGTGTAATTACATCTTCCTTGAGTAAATCTTTTTAACTGATACTGGGAGTGAATAATAAGCACAGCTGTACAATTCCTTGTTAGCTGTTACATATAGCTACTGCAGGGCAGTGTAGGATGGGTAGTTGGGAGGCTTGAAAGTTGGGACTGAGTATCCCCAAGCTGGGGATTTGGGTGGGCACGTGAGCCAGCCTCTACATCTCAGGGCTACTCACTTTTGTAAATGCAAGCTTTTATGTTGCTCACCAACCATTACTCCATGACTTGTGGCACTCTTCCTGCCCCAATGGTCTTTCCCTTGGACAGAAGACATGGATGTGTGGGACACAAGTGACCTCCAGACCTGCTGCCTGTGTGTCCTAGTGCTGGGTGTCAGGATCCAAGTGCCCATTGATACATATTGTGTCCTGCCCTCGCAGTGGTGAGACTGTGGGTGAGCTGTGCAGCTGTCCTTCTTCTGTGTCCCTGAGAGGACATCTCTGACATGCTGCCAAAGTCTGAGGCTTTGCCTTTAAAAGAGTGTTTGGAACTATTCAGAGTGGAGAGACAAACCTGTAATTGTCCCCACTGCCTGGCAGTCTCCCATAAACCAGCAGGCACAAAAGGCTGAATTGCAAAGGTATTTTTCACTCCTATTCTTCAAAATCTCTTTCTGAGAGGACAGTTTGACCACACCTGGAGTTACCAAAGACTGGGAAACCACCACAGCCTGTCTCACTCCCTCAGACCTAGCATCCTGCTATCGTTTCAGGTCTCTCTGCCTGTGCTGTCAGGCCATTGAACAGAATAAACCATGCCTGTGTGCCTCCCCGTTACACAGCTGGAGCATCACGGACACCTTCCGACCACACTACCGCCATCCTCCTGCCGCAGCCGCCCTCCCGCTCCCGGGATGCGCCGGAGCCACGGTTCTCGGTGGGAGAAGGTAGCAGGGAATAGGGATCCTCTATTTGAACTGCAGCCTTCCTGGCACGGCAGGGCAGGGGCAGCCCCCGAGCCGGGCAGAGCCGGGCCGGGCAAAGCCAAGCTGAGGACGGCCGAGACGAGCCAGGCTGAGCCACGCCGAACTGAGCGGAGCCGGGCTGAGCCGAGCCGAGCCGAGCCTATCTGGTAGCCGCAGAACTGGTGGTGGCCTTTGAGCGCCCCTTAGTGTCGGTAAGGAGCATTTTTAACAAGCAGGCGCCGTCCGTGTCGCTCGCCGCGGTGTGTTCCGGTGGCTCAGCGGCGCTGGGTCCCTGGGGCGCCACCCGGGGCTCCTCTCGCAGGTCCCGTTGCTCCGGTGGCAGCCCCGACAGGATATTAAAGACGTTGCCCTGGCTGGGAAAACTTTATTTGGCCCAAGAATCGACATTAAGATAGTCAAGGCCTGGCTGTACCCGGGCTAGTTTTACCAAGAGTTTCTGAAGAAAATCTGGGGTAGTTTTTTTGGTGTTTGGGGATTAAATCGGGGCTTTTCTTACCTCTACTGAAACACAACCTAGCAGTGAGTGTGGCAAGTTGTATCAGGTGAGGAGCTGCCACAGGCATCCGTCATCTGAATTAAAAGTGTGGAATTTAGTGTGAACTTCTGAATCTGCTAAGGCTGGACTTCAAGTTTATATTTCTGGCACCTGGATTTGTGGCTCTAGTGGGAATCCTCCATGACTCTTTTCAGCTCATCTGCCTCTTATGGGACTGGGCAGAATTTCTTGCAGCTTTGATGACATTAGTGACTTCTTGTTGATATGACTTCGGTTTGGACAGAAGAGGAAAATTGTAGTGCCACCATATAGCACTTTCTGCTGTTTATTCCTAGCTGTATAGTGCTTCTCCAAGAGGAGACCCATCAGGACTGACATAGTCAGCGAGTGTGAACTCTGAAGTACTGTGATATGGCCACAGTGATCCCTTCCTATGGATGCTGTTTCTTGCATGTGGCACACACTGCACTGGACTCAGTTCTACTCTTGCAGCTCAGACATGTTGTGTGTTAGCAGGCAGAAGTGGTTGTTTCCAATTCTTGTGTGAGCTTTGTGCCCACAGCTCTCCACCCAGCTGGTTGGGCTTCCTTCTTCAGACCAGTCATGCAGACTGGTTTTATGAAGGCAACGTTTGTTTTCCTGCCAAGCTCTGGTTTTGCCATCATGGTAGTATGAACACAAGTAGTGGTGCTGAGCTCCCTGTTTCCCTTTCCAGACCGGAATGAACTGTTCAGGTGTGGACACTTCTGTACTGGTTCCTGCATCCCCCTGTAATCATGGGAGCTATGCCGATGGTGCCAGGCAGCTGCATGCTTCCCCTTTAGAAGTGACATTCCCAGCCCTGCAGCTATCTCCTCAGCTGTGTGTCTTTTGAGCCTCCTCTGTGCTGCAGGACTGCCAGGGTTCTGCCAAGCTTTAACACAGGCACTCCCTCCATTGCCCACATCCTCCTTCCTCCTTTAGTGTCTGTAAAATGAAAGATATTTTGTGTACTTGGCACTGAGTTCTTCATTGTCATCCTGAGCTCTACCAGCCTGCTAGGAAATCCCTCTGACTCCAGATTCTGCACATCTTTACATCTGCACTGCAAGGTGAAGAAGATATGGATCTGTTGGAATAGCTCCAGTGGAGGGCTGCAAACATGATCAGAGGGCTGGAATGCCTCTCCAACAAAGAAAGACTGAGAGTGTTGGGGTTCTTCAGCTTGAAGAAGAGAAGACTCTGAGGAAACCATGTTGCAGCCTTTCAGTACTTAAAGGGTGCCTATAAGGAAGATAGAGGCAATCTTTTTATCAGGGCCTGTTGCAATAGGACAAGGGGTGATGGTTTAAAACTAAAAGAGAGTGAAACACTGGAGTAAGTTGCCCAGAGAGGTGGTAGATGCCCCATCCCTGTAAACAATTCAGACCAGGTTAGACAGGGCTCTGAGCAACCCGATCTCATTAAAGATGTCCCTGCTCACTGCAGGGGGTTGGAGTAGATGAGCTTTAAAGGTCCCTTCCAACACAAAACATTATATGACTCTATGATTCTATGACAAATGTCAGGGGAGTAGGTTAAGCACATCATGCTCTGGTTTCTGGCTACGCTGTTGGTCCGTAACTTTGGTTCAACCTGTTCCTGCTGCACTTAGGAGGTGACAGGCTGGACTATGGTGTCCTTAGCCCTAGGCATACAGAGCTAAGCCCTCGGGTCTTGACATTAATCCTAGGACAACTGCTATTTTGTGCATGCTCTGTCTCCAAAAAGGAGATTTTTGGGAGTTTAATTCCAGTCACAGGGTCATCACAGGAGACAAAGTGAATTTCCCTTTGGTGTTTTGTGTGATGAAACAATCAGATGTCTCAGCATTTATTCTGAAAAATGTTGAGGAATATACCCCATTAGCAATACATATGCTGATGTATTAAGACAAGAATACAGCTTTAAACCTTTATTTCCTAACAGTGGAAATGCTTTCTTTACATGCTGCCACACAGAAAAAGAGGAAGGAAACCTATAGAGGCTCAGCCCTCTCCATGGAAGTCCTGTGGAAAGCTGTGCAAGACCAAGTGCTGGTACTCAGGCTGCTGTTAGGGCTGGTGAGGTTGCCTACTAGAACAGAAAACTTTTGCATCTTCTCGTGAAGATGAGCCCCTGTCCGCTTCCACCAGCTTTGAAATGGTTGTCATTCATCAGGTTTCACTCATGGTTTGTGGAGGGTGCTCCTTGCCTCCTCTAAACCAGCATCAGGAATGATAAGTGCCTCTCTTCATTTTCCTGCTGTCAAAGGCATCAGAGTGGATACTGGAAAACTTCTGGGATTTTCCAGACTTATTTCCTGAGGCCTGAGACACTGTAACAAACATTTCTGCTGTTTCAAAACAGTGATGAGCATTATTACAGAAAGCACTGTTGCACCTGCACAGTGCTGGATCTCCTCACTCACATCAGCCCTAGCCGCCCCATCGCCGGCTGCTCTTACCAGCACAGCTTGTTTTTTCCATGTATATCTGAATTTCTAAGCACTAAAACCAGGTTTTAAAGCTGTGTAGGCAAATGCAACTATAACTAGCATTAAGGCAGATGTATGGGGTTGCTTACACTTATTTGTGACGTTTTAAAACAAATGGCCACAAGCAGGTTGTTGCAATATGCCCAGCTACAAGTTTCCAGGCCACTTGTCACCAGGTGACTTGTGCCAGTGGGAAAGGGAAAGACTCAGGCCTTAAGAAAGAGAAGCCTTGCAGTTATTATATCAGATGCCTATAAGGTTTTCAGTTAAGGTACAAAAGTTTGGTTTAGGGTCTATATTTTCAATCTGGAAGTTTAATTAGGTGAAACTGTCCCATTATAGTTTTTATTTGTCATCAGTTTGCTTTACCAGAGCATCTAGTTTCTAAAGGTATGAAATGCATAGCTTTATGCACCAGATGGGTTAGGAAACACTGACAGAGAAGGCAGGGGACTTGGACAAGGTCAAAAACAAAGTCTATGCTAAACCAAGTTAGTATGGCACCTATATCCCAGACACTTATTTTCTGCACTTTGATTTCTGATCAGAATTGTTCCTTGATAACATTTGTAATTGCATGCCAGAGAGATTATCTGTTGATTTCTGACCATCTGCTGTCTTGAGAGTGTGCACTTTACTGGGAACTTTAGGCTCAGATTCACAACTGTACTGTGATGAAGATGGACTAGCCAGCTCAGCTGCAGTAACTGTCCATTTCTGCATACAGATCCTGTTCTCTTTTACTACACTGAGCTAAAGTGGACCATCTCTTCTCCCTTGTGGTCTCAGAGGTCACACACATATGAGCTACTGCAGAAGAGTTGATGTCAGATAAGTGGAAAAGCTGTGAACTGGCTCACGTGTCTGAGCTCTGCTTGTTTCGTGGCAGATGAGCTGTTTCAGGTTAGCTGTGGATCTTGCAACTGTTATCGATTTATGGAAAATTCAGCTTTCTCTGTCAGTATTTTTATGACCTGGTAGAGAGACTATAAACACAGCCTGGTGAGATTGGGTTCACATTATGAAGAAGAGCCCCATAGAGAAGAGAAACAGGTAGCAGCTCCCAGGGCAGCCTCTGTGTCCCATCAAGCACACTCCACTCCAGCGTCCTCACTGTGGGAGCAGTTGTTCACACCCCAGTCAGGCTTCTGACATTCGAAAATGGAACGTTCATTCCCGCTGCAATTCACATCATCAAGCCAAATTTGTCCAGTGCCTTTGGAAAATGAATTAAACAAAAACAAACAAACAAACAAAACCATGTTGGACAGAAGAAAGAGGAATACACTTTTTTTTTTTTTTCCCTAAGGAGACCCCTGCATATAGCAGGTGTGCATTCATTTGCACAGGTGGCTTGTTGGAAACCAACTGTTCAAGCTCACAGTTCAAGCACCACTTGACATGCATCTCCCTCATCTTAAGGGGAATGGGCTGCTCCTATTTGCTCTCCTGCTGCTCAAGCAGAGAACCTTGTTGTGGTTCTTTCTGGGTGTGTGTAACCTCCCATGTCAGGCCTGAGGAGGTGGAAGGCTGCTATGGGCTCACCTGCCATGGCTGTGAAGGAGGAGATCGCACGGCTGTAGCCCAGCATTCGGCAGACCACAGTGGCATCTGTGATGCTCCAGCCGTCATCACATATTGTTCCCCAGGACCCTTCGTGAAAGACTTCCACGCGGCCCTTTTTGCCCCCTCCGGCAATTCGTATAAAAGCACTTAAGCTCTCTGACAATTCAGAAAACAAAGTTACTGGTCATACAGACATGAGGAAAAAAGCACAATGAAAGACAGAAACAGTGACTGCTGAAACAGGACAAATGTTCCCATCTCTCCGGCTGTAGTCAGGGTGGGATCAGAAGTTACTCGTAGCTCAAATTTGAGCAATTCAAGGCCCTCTTCTGGGTCTGGAAAAACCAGGCTACAGCTCAGAGCATGGACCTCTTGGTTTTCGTAGCCATGCTGTGGGTTAACCAGTGTGCACAGCAGGGTGCATTGAGCCTGACCTTAGATAGCTTCGATGCCAGAAGGCAGGTGAGAGAAGAAGAAATAAGTCCAGTACCTGATCCTTTTTCACCTTTGCTCCCTTTAATTCCTGGGGAACCTGTTCCAAATTAAAAAAAAAAAAAAACAAACAACAAAACACAAATATTTGACAGCTGTTTTGGGGAAAAATCACTTATTAACTTTTTCTAAATAATTGGGTGATTCAGAGGTATAAGGGCCCCATACCTCTGTGGCATGGACCACCTGAAGTGACTAAGGGTGTGTAAAATAAAAGTGGCAAGAAAAGTAGGATAACATACAGCAAAGGTTTCCTAATGTGCAACCCAAGAAAAGGACCACTTGCAAAATCCCATCCACTCACCTGTGGGAAATGTTTCTTATTTCCACTACTACCTACAAACTGATACCTCTGATAGCCTTTAGGCTCTCCAGAAGCAGGCATGGTATTTCTCAAAGTACTTGCAGAAAAATCTACATCATGGTGTTTGCTCTCCAGGTGCTGCCATGGGACAGCAAAAAGCCACTCCCAACAGTCCTCCACATTTCTGTGTAGCTTCCTTGTTATGAGAGCAGGGGTGTTTGAAAACACCCATTGAGGTCTTTGCTGAAAACTACACCCACAAAACACACACAGCTGTGTCCTTTTGGAGACCAGGAGATAAGACTCACCCAGAGGGCAGACCCTAACATGGCCATCACCCCAGTTATACTTTTCCCCTCCTCCAGAGGTAAACCTCCAGAAGAACAGTGTATGGAGGAAGCCCACATAGGCTCTAGTTTGTTTCTGAGAACAACCGAAAGATAAAGCTTCTGCAGCACTTGCTGCTTCCCATGCCCTCTTGTAATTACTGTTCTAGGGTCTTTTTACTACAGGTCTCAGGGGTTTTGGAAGTATTCTGTGTCTGGAAGGGGGGGTAAGGATAGGGAGTAGCAGTAGTGTTGGCCCTTTTGAACTATTTTTGTGTCCTTCAACTCGTGAAGAATAGTTAAACAGCCCTGGTGTTTCTGATTCTGTGTTCCTGAGTGCCATGTTTACATGGGATTTATCCCAGCAGTGTGATATGCTGCAAGATGTCTCTTTACAGAGCAAAGAGGAACATGAATTGTTGCAGTTTTCTGTAAGATCAAGGATTTGAAAAAATCTAATACATCTGCCTACTTGTACGTCTTTTAGCACACCTCCCAAGGTGTAAATGTGACACTCTGCACACTCATCTTCTGGGAAGACTGATCTGTCTGTTCAGTTCCTCGCTCTGTAAACATGCCCTTAAGCAGCTTGTGCCAGCCTGTGATACACAGTTCTAAACCCAAATGCATCATCAGCTCCCCAGACCCCATGGCAAACAGCCTTACCAGACAATCCACGGTCTCCCTTGTCACCTTTTACTCCTTGTTCTCCTTTTGGACCCTGACTGCCATATTCACCCTTGCTTCCTTTTTGACCAGTTTGGCCTGGGATGCCTAGGTGGAAAGCAAGAAAGTCACTGCCTTTGTCCCTTCCCAAGGAAAGAATGTGACAAGCATTTCACATTGATGCAGAGAAGTGTAATGTGACATTTAAAGTGCTTTGCACCATCAGAACAAGTCATGCTGTCAAACAAGGGTTTACCTGGTAGACCATTGTCTCCCTTTGTTCCCTTTTGCCCTGGAGGACCTAAGATCATCAAAATAAAACAAACAAACATTTGTAAGACATATATTTATACATTTATAAAACTCGTGAACTAGTGTTTATGATGGATTTCAACTTGTCTAGTTTAGCTCTCTACACTATAGGCATCTCTTTCTGTAGTGGAAGTCTTATTTCCCATTATACACAGTGTAAAAAAATAATATAGGCAGTGGGGAATCATCTTCTCTTGAAGCAGATCAACTCTTCTGGTAATTTATTTCATATCCCAAACTCCACCAATGGGATAGAGACCCTTCCTCCAGGTGGGTTTTCAATGACTGTATAGAGAGCCTAGAAATGTAAATTCTGGTTAATAAAATGTATGCAAGCACATAATGTTGGGCCAGGTCTACCACCCAGGTATCTAGGAACGCAGAAGGTTGCAGCACTTGGACCTTTGGCACCTCCTGATGGAGATGAGAGGTTGCATGCACTGTATAAATTCAGGGTTTAAAAGGCTGATTCAAGAGAAATAGACTGCAGAATGTCACCCTGTTGTTTGGGTGCCTGGGACAGAGAGGTGGCTTTCTTCAGGTGGAAGGTCAATGAAAATACCTGGGTTATGCACTCTAAGTTGATCTCTGAAGATGCCTCTTACTGCAGCCCTACAGAGGAGCTCAGGACACATTCTTGCTAGTGAACATCCTTCCCCATCAGACTTAGAGCCAGTAAAATTTGTCTTTAGCACTAGCACAGGGAGGTTGTTGTTTGATCTTAAGCTTCTACTTCATTTGTGCATTTTCTATTTATACAAAAATGCAGGCAACATCGTCCCCTCATACATGTTGCAGATGATAGAAACAACCCCTGAAGTGAGCAACTACCCCCATAGCAGTTTGGCAGAGGCCCAGGCCTATCATGGCATTCTGGGATGCGTTGGGGCTCCAGGAACAGAACTCAACAAATCACCTCCTTGCTGTTCCAGATCCCTCTCCAGTGTCTGCAAGATGTGCGTTGTTGAGCCCAGACTGTTTCATTCTCCTTTACCTGCTACTCCTCTGTCTCCCTTGTCACCCTTCAGTCCTACAGTGCCTGGTACTCCTAAAATGAAGAAAAGTCAGTAATGGCAAAACCACCACGCAAAGCAAGGCCAGAGTAGGAGGTCAGTGAGTTACAGATTTGATTAGTGCTGTACCTGGACTACCACTGGGCCCATGGTCACCTTTCTCCCCTTTCTGACCAGGTCTGCCTTCAGGGCCAGGAATTCCCATAGGTCCACGTTGTCCAGGTTCCCCTTGAGGTTGAACAAGAGCAGCAGAGGTGAAATGCAACACAACATATGAAGGATAAAAAAGAAAGATAGCTCAATCATCAGCCTCTGCACCATTCAGATTGAGTTGGCTCTATGAAGGCAAACCAAACACTGCATCTCTTCAAATTGCAACCAGCCCTGGCAGCACTAATATTAGCTGTGCAGTGAGTGATGGTCTGGAGTGAAAAGCTGTATGGACCCATGTCCTCACAGACTGTCAGCCTTGAGAGACAAAAGTGCTTTCCTTAAAAAGTAGCCAATTTCTGCCTTTGAGGGTGCACATGTATAAGAAAGAAGGACAAAGTCCTCCAACTTTCTTTCCCTGTCATTCTCCTGCACAGTGAGTGGGATCCAGATGAGAAAGCCAAGTCTGTGGGACGGGTTTGCACAATGCTGGCACAGTTTCTTCATCTAATCATCATCTTCTCTTACCCATGCTGCAATCTACCCTGACTGCAATTTTTCTTGTCATGAAGCATCATCTAAAAGAGATCGGTCTCATTTCTCTAGAAGAAACTGCACCTTCTGTATTGCTTACCTGCTTCTCCTTTCCGCCCAGGTTGTCCAGGCTCCCCCATGCTACCTGTAACAGCAACCTAATGTCAGTGCTAACAAGGCTTAGTCAAACACTTCAGCTAGAACAGCCCTCCACCACAGCACTCGTGCTGGGAGTGGGTTGTGCTGTGTCCTCTGCATTTACCTTTGAAACCTGTCGGTCCTGGGACTCCTTCATGTCCCTGAGGACCCATGGGTCCACGGGGCCCAGGATCTCCCTTCTCACCCATTTCGCCTTTCTGTCCTTTGACACCTATCAGGCAGCACAACACATGTATAAATTAAAAAAACCCAACAAAACAACAACAAAACCCCCCAGATTTATTGTCTCTGCAGCCAGTGGAGTACCTCTGTCTAGCTTCACCACTAGCAGAGCTTGACCTTACACCTGCATTTACCATTCAGTGGCTTTCCCATAAAGCAGTAGGAGGAGGACAGGGCTGGATGGCATCTCTCTGATCACCTAATCAGCATGCTCCAAAACAGCTGAATTACTTGAAAGTGCCACATTTAAAGAATGGCATCTCCTTCATTTTTTTGCTTCAGAATTATCACAAAGTACTTGTCTTTCGATATTCCTCCTACTTTCACTTTTCTTCTTCTGGAGCAACTCGTGCTAATGAGCACATTGGAACATGAGGGATCTGATGGAAGACCTGAAGAAGCTCTAATCAAACTGTCCAACTTCCTCCCTGGTCTACATCACACATATTTGCTCTCTTTTCCTGTCCTGGTTTCAGCCTTTTGTCTCTGTGTGCAGCCCATGTGGGATCTCTGAATAACAGGTATGAAGGAGATGCCCACTAATGCCTGCTACATGGGAAAAACATGGTGCATAACTCTCTTACTTAAGGTGTATAAAAAAAATCAGGCTTATATAAGTTGCTAAGTCCTCAGAAATAGATTTTACTAAAATGAGGACACTAACATCCAGATGCTTGTGCATATAGATTATATTGTGTTATTTTATACTGTGAAAATCCTACTGCAAACATCACTGCTTTAATCTGGGATAGGCAGATAATTGAATACCTGTGGCTTTTATTAGAAAAAAGCCGCTCTATAAAGAGACTTCCATTGTGTAGAGCCAACATTTTGCACATTCACTTCTCCCATCCTTCCTTTGGGAGCTTTGCTGGAGCATGACACAAAATGAAATCCCTTCAGATCATGTCGAGTGGCCTGTTCATCCAGCTCCCTCACTGACTGGCAAGCCACACTCAGGGCTGCCTAGAATTTTATGAAGTATCTGACCTATAAAGACTACTTCTGGTGTTTTAAGTAGAAAGAATTTAAGCAAGAATATATGAGAAAAGCTTAAAAATGTTGAGATAGGGGAGAAGTCTTACCTGCAAGTCCCATCTCTCCTTTTTCTCCTCTCACTCCTGGTTCACCACTTGGGCCAGCAGGACCAAGATCTCCTTTGCTCCCCTTCACCCCCTGAAGTCCAGGTAAGCCTGCAAGTTCAACACTACTTTTCTCATGCTTCATCAAACGTTGTGAATTGTAAATGCCAGCAGCTGGGCAGAGGGCCACATGACTTAGCTGCAGGCATGTGTCAAACTTCACTCACAGAATCACAGAATCACGGGATCACAGAATATTAGGAGTTGAAAGGGACCTCGAAAGATCATCTAGTCCAACCCCCCTGCCGCAGCAGGATTCCCTAGGCCAGGTCACACAGAAATGCGTCTAAACAGGTTTTGAATATCTCCAGAGAAGGAGACTCCCCAACTTCTCTGGGCAGTCTGTTCCAGTGCTCTGGCACCCTCACTGGGAAAAAATTCCACTCTATGTACTTTAGAGTGGTGCTGGTGGCTGTGATGAAGAGCTCATTGTACCCAGTGCGCACTGACTTTAAAAACAAGATTATTTTTCAACTAAGTTTTGCTTTTCTTTGCACTAGTTTTACATAGGCTTATTTCCTTCAACTCCAATGACATTCTTACTGACATACACCTTGACTGAGGACAAGAGTGCCCATAAAATCCTCCATAAAGCCACTTTATGTTCATCCACAGAAATAATTCAGGTGTCAGAAAAGCCTTACCTTGGATTCCTTGATCCCCTTTTGTCCCCCGTGGACCCTGTAGCCCTGAGATGTAAAATGTATATATCAGCTGACACACATCATCTATTCTCTGTAATGGCTAAGAAGAAGAGATGAATTCTTTTAATCATCCTTTGTGATTGAAAGAAGAGGCCAATCTTCAGCTGACAGGGACCAGCACAACTGCTTGAATAAAGTCTGTGGAGCTCATCTGAGTGTGTGGCTGGGCAGAGGCCAGCTGTCCTTCAGCCAAGCTGGACCTCTGGGGAGATCTTTCCTCAACATGCATTGAACTATTGGGCTCTGCTGTATAATAATGGTGCTTGGCGGGAGGTGCTGTTTCAGTTTTGTAAATGCAGCCAGAAAGATATGAAAACATGATTTTTTATAAAGGTATTAATTTTTCCTTCTTCAGAAAACTCACCAGTGTAGCCAAGAACTAGGGATGGATGAGATACAGACCTGACCTAACTAGGGTTGCATCTTAGATTGTCGTCATAGGATCATAGAAACTCTGGTTTCCCTGGACATCTCCTAGTCCAACCTCTGCTCAAAGTGGAGCCAACATCAGATCAGGACTTGCTACATCCTCTCAGTCTGGGGATGTTTGTCTCCTGCAGTGGGTGCAGTTATACCCAAATCCCCCAGCAGCTTGCATGTGGATGTGTAGAGGACAAATTACACTCAGCTCATTCCTGAGTCTGTGTGGTCATTTCCCCAGGGACAGGTAGGGCAAGGTCCCAACTCTGTCACTGTTTGTTACAAACACTGTTCAGATGGGCCTTCATAAAACAAGTAAGATCTCCTTGAGTTGTCCTAGAGTGAATTGGACTGCAGGACTTACTATGTCTGGGGCAGAAAGGTCAACTATCCACTGATTGTGGGATGCTCATAGACCTCCTCACTGGTCATCTCTTGTCCCACATGAAGATTTGGAGTAGTTATTGCAGATAATAGCCAGGTACAGTTCTTCCATCACCCCTGAGCTTTTCTGGTGGGGTAGCAGCGAGAAGGCAGAGCCAAAATACTACTCTATGATGGTCACTGATGTCTGCAGGAGTGCTTGAGCAAACCAAGGTTCCTGGGGGGTCAGTCAAAAGGTGCAGGAGGTCTCTTCATGGCCACAGCACTGGTTGAATGCACATTGGGTAGGATCTGGGTCTAGCAACTGAATTCCCAAACCCTCATTTCAGGTCTATTAGGGGGAAAAAAAGAGAAAGAGCAAAAGAGGAAAAATTGCTTACGGCTCATTTACCAACATACCTGGTGGACCAGGATCTCCTTTGCGCCCTGGAGGCCCTGAAATAAATATTTAATGGATATTTTTCAGTAGTTATTACCCAGAACATAACAGTATGGGGTTGACAGGCTTGAGGTCTAGGCTGAAGACATCCTCCTTTTAGAGGGCATCTAGAGCCCAAGTATGCAAGTTATGGGAGAGGAGAGCAGCCCAGAGTTGCATGTGAAGCTTCAGCAGGATCCAAGGGGGAGAGATGGGTAAGGCTGTGGTCTAGTTTCTGCAAGTGTGCAGAGCTTCCTGCCAGTGTGTCTTAAGCCAATATATAATTCTAGGCACTGGGCATCACTAACTGACAGAAAAATCAAATTTCCCCCTAGCTATTTGTTCATCTGAACTAGATTTTTGACCCAGCTTTGCCAGTGATGCAGAGGAACCAGTTTTCCCAACTGTACAGACAACATAGAGAAATGGAGCCGTACCTGCAATCAGGGTGATATTGTGCATCATTTTCCTCAGATTTGCATTGTTGCTTTTAATGATGATAATCTCCTCTTCTAAGCTTCTCCTCCAGTTTTCTTCATGTCCCATGTGCAGTTTGTTGGCAAAAGAGCTTTGCAGAATCTCTTCTGTATAGGTGGTATTTTGTTCTTGAAATTTCAGTATCTCTTTCTCCATCCTGAACACTGAGGAAACAAAAAGCCAGTGCAATTAATATTTCCTGCCCAATCCAGCTGGGAAATACCTATTTGATAGATGAGCTCCTTGGCACCTGTGCAGGACACCAGGGGTTAAACATCACCACTGTTTGACCTGGGGTGGTAGTTTTCATGTGCTGGTCCTTGCTGCAGCCAAGAATGCAGCCAGGAGTTCTGCAACGTGAAGCATTTATACTAGGTGAGGGAATGGTTTCCTGCAGTGACTGCTTTGACTTATGGTGTGCTGAGGAGCATCTGTGTTTCATCAGAGGTTTCCTATCTGCATGCTTATCTCTACGCATCAAGAGCACCCAGAAAAACTGCTTTTTGATGTCAAGCCCGCAGTAAGAGTACATACAGCTTTACCTTTGTGCATCAGCAGCCCCAGTCCAACCGTCAGCAGCAGCAGGTAGACTCCGAGGGCCACATGAATACAGCATGTTGATGGCTTTCTTGGGCTTCGAGGCTCTAAAAACCAACAGAAGTAGGATAGACTTCCTCTCACATCTCTCACTCTACAAACTCTGCTCACTTCCAGCCTTTTCAGGCTTGGCCACAATAAATTAGCAGTTCTTTCCAGCAATGAAGAGCAGCAGGGTCCCTGTGTGAGACAATCACGTCCTGCAAGCAAACACCTGGTCTTTGCACTGCAGTTCACTTGGTCATCTTTTCCCTAGTTAATTTAACCAACTCACTTCTATCAAGACTTAATCCAACCTATAACAGCATGAATGTGGTAGTTCTCCCCTTTCTGCATCAATAAACTCTGTTTCCATCCCTTTTATCTATCACAGGCTGCTATTCAAAAAGGGTTTCTTGAAGCACAAGTCCTCTCCATCCGAAGCAACACATACATGCGATTCCAACAGTGATGGATGTATGCATTGAAATGAACCAAAAATCAATAATAAACTGAACAGCAGAACAAATGAAAACAAGTCATAACATTTAAAACAATTTGTCACCAGCAAGTGTAAAAGAAACAAACTGCTTTGTTGAATTTTGGGCTTTAGGGAGAAAAAAGAGGTTCAGAAGCATTATTAACTACTTCAGACATTCAGCAAGTTACCCTTCATTAAGGTTTGGGGTTTCTTTCAAAGTAATTTAATCAGGAGTTAAAAGTCTTAGTTTTAAAAGAGAACAATGATTTAATTAGTTTTACAGTAGAATGGTTTAGTCAGCAGTGAAGTATTTATAGTCAGCTAAAAATTCATAAACTTACTTTTTTGGGTAATTTCACTATCTTAACTATGAGGACATGCAAGTTTCATTCAGTGAAATTAGTAATTTTCTAAAACAGGAAAAGAACTAATTTTTAATTCTGTTCAGCATCAGTTTTTGGCCAGAAAGAACATTTTCACATACTTCTCTTTTTAAATGACAGTTAATTTACTAGCAAAATCACAGTAAAAATCATTTAATATGCAATATAAACACAACATTTCATTTTTATGTGCTGCTTTCTTCATAGACAAGATAAAATCCATATGAATCCAGTAAACAAAAAGAAACTTTACCACTTATCTGAAAGGTTGTGGTAGCAGCTGAGGCGAACCCAATCTTGTCTGAAATACTGCAAGTGTTCATATCACTCGAATTTCTATCTTCCCCGTATGTGTCTTTAATTTTCATGACAAATTTCTTGTGGCTAATCTAAAGCTTTGCCAGATTATGGACAATAAAGAACTGAAGGGACTTCCTATCTGCCTCCTGATTTGATATGCTTTCTGATATACTTTTCTGATCTACTGAGTTTTTATAGACTTGTGAGAACTCTGATGTGGTAATTTGAACAGTTCCTCAAAAAATCCCACAGCTAAGATGTTCAGCTGCTTGTGTGTGCTCACTCGGGGACACCGTGTCCACAGAGCCTCCAGGCAGGATCCTGCAAGAGGTTCAACCCTGAGTTATTCAAAATCTCTGTGTTGGAGATAAGGTGGCCATTTTTCTCCTAGCAAAAATAGACCTCCTCATGTAGCCAAGAAGGTCACAGGTTTGGCTCTAGCCTGGAGACCCATCCCCTGGCAGAGGAGGAGAACCGCTATGTGGTAATGAAAAACACATTAACCTGCACCAAGGTGACAACTTAGAAATGATGCATGGCTGAAGTGGAAGGAGAGAAATGATCAGGCAGAGCTGTAAAGAAGAGCAAATAATGGTGGGATAGGGATGCTGAAGCCCTAATGAGTTTGGGATATAATGGAGAAGTGACAGTTGCAGAGTCCTTGCCAAGGCTCTCTCTAGTCCCTGCTTCCTTCCTGACCCATATGTCCACGTCCATGGACATAATTCCTACCACTTCACCATTTCTTTACTCACATCCTGTAAAACTCACACCTGCATGCCTTGCCATGGCATTTGGTGTTTTGGCATTTCCATTTGTGCTGGGGTTCATTTTGATTTTGCAAAGTAGAGTGACTCACACAAGCCTGAGGGCAGGAGCTGTTGGTAGGCACTGGGCAGAGCCCTCTGCACCCACGCTGCTGCCGCCACACACTGCCCTCTCTGAGGAACAGGGTAGTCCTCATCACACGATCTTATCCTGGGCTGTTGGTCCACACTTATGTGCAAGGCTGCTGGGACCTTGCCTCTTTGCATGGTCACAGAAGGAAGTGCAGTGTAAGCTTCAAATAGATGTGAACTGGAAATCCTCACCCTGATGATCCAGTGCAGAATGAATCCCTCTCTTCTGCACCTGATGTATAGACCTCTTGAAGGCTTAAACCAAAAATACATGGCGATTTTTAAATCTACTTCTGTGTTCTCCTTCCAAACATGTTTGTGTAGCTGTGACCTGGTTTGGCACCAGCAGGGAGGAAGAGGAATCTTCCATTATGATATATTCTTCTACACACTTCCTAGGAACTGCAATCATTTGCTGCATTGTGAAGGGTTCAGATACCCCCTTGAGCTAGGGTGGCTTGAAAGGTTACCACCGATCAGATGAGCCATAGCAACCACCTGTATATCCTGTCCCTTCATGGCATGGTGTCACTTCTCCACTGGGTTAAAGGCTCATATCCAGTCCATTTCTGATGGTTTGGGTGGTTCAACTGACCACTTTGCACAAGCTTGAAGCCATCTACGCTTGCTGGGTTAGGTGGTGAGCTGGGCATGACTGCACTTGTGCTGCCAAGTGGATGTTTAGAGGGGTGGACATGATTCAGAGGTACATAAAGAGCAGATTTACAGCAGAGAGGTTTTTAATAACAAAACTATTTTCCTTTAAAAGTATTAAAAATCAGTTGGCAGTTGTAGTTTTCAAAAGCCCTTTTAAAAGGCAAAAGATGCAATGAGATCTTTGTGCCCTTCTTCTCTGAGAAAGAATTTCAGGGCTATTTTTCCCCTGTTCTCATGCTCATGCTATGGTCATGCCATTCTCAGTGGTTCAAGTGGCATGGGTGTAAAAGCAAGGGTAGAGACCCTCCATCCAATTCTCCACCTAGCTAATTTGGGAAGGTCAATAGCAAAGTCATGAGATAGTGTGACCAGCAGGACTACGGGGGTGATTGTTCCCCTGTCTTGGCACTGGTGTGGTTGCACCTTGAATATAGTGTTGAGTTTTGGGCCCTTCACTCCAAGAAAAACATTGAGGTCCTGGAGCATGCCCAAAGAAGGGCAATAAAGCTGGTGAAGGGTCTAGAGAACAAGTGTTATGGGGAGCAGCTGACAAGACTGGAGTTGTTTAGTCTGAAGAAGAGGAGGCTGAAGGGGGACCTTCTTGCTCTCTACAACTACCTGAAAGGAGGTTGTTGTGAGGTGGGACTTGGTCTCTTCTCCGAAGTAACAAGTGATAAGACTAGAGCAAATGGCTTCAAGTTGCACTAAAGAAGGTTCAGATTAGATACTAGGAAGAATTTCTTCACCTAGAGGGTTGTCAGGCATTGGAACAGGCTACCTAGGGAGGTGCTGGAGTCACCATCCCTGGAAGTGTTCAAAAAACATGTAGACATGGTATGCTTAGAGACACGTTTTAATGGTGAGCATGATAACATTGGGTCGCTGGTTGGACTCAATGATCTCAGAAGTCTTTTCCAACCATAATTATTCTGTGATTCTGTGACCCCACCTAACTTGTCCCACCAGCTGGTCCAACTTAATTCACCCATATTTCTGGCTGATGTAGCCCCATGCAGCTCTGCATGCTGCAACATTCCTATCAGTCAGGTGAGCATCTGGCTGCCTTGGAGCCTAGAGGTGTGTTTCCATCTGGATGCCAGCCCCTGCAAACAGGCAGCAGATTTCCCTGTGCATGTGGCACCAGAGGTCTTGACCACGCAACAGGTGCCAGAGATCATATATGGACACGCCCACTCAGACTGTGTGTCCTTTCTGCCTCTGCCCTCACCCCACTTTCTGCCTTCATTTCTTGCTGCACCACCCCTGATGGCAGCAACGGATTGTATCCGATTGTGCAATCGGGTTACTAAATCAGAGAAGAAAAAAAAGAAAAGAAACTGCTGATTCAGTGCAGTCTCCTTACATTGAAGGTTTGCTGAAACAATGGGTTTATTAATAGAATAGCAGTTTCCAGCACATTATGAGGCATGTCTGCTGGGCCATCAACCTCACCCTCCAGGCTCTCTGCCGGGAAGCTCTGGTCCCTCTCCCTCCTGCTGCTCACCCTACCTCCCATGAAATGTTCTGCCAGCATGTCTGAAATCTGGCTCATCCCTTCTGTTCCTATGCGTTGACATCAGTGGCTGGTGATAAGCAGAATCTGCTCCACACTCTTGTTACAAAGGTGCACCACATCTGAACTAGGTTTTATAAACAGATTGCAGTCACCTTGAAGTCACGGGGCGGGGATAACTGTTGGTGGAGTGAAAAGGAAGTGTCTGGTTCCTGGCCATCCCTACTACTTTTCTCATCTATTTTCACCACTGTTGTCAGCAGCAGGCATTTGCCACCACCAAAAGCTCATGGCAGAGCAATGAGACTTAAGACTGAACTCCAATCTAGCTAAACAAAACAGTTCCCAGCAGGGATACTGTCAGGGAGGTTGGACAGATGTTAACCTCCTCAGGGTAAACATTTATCCTGAAAGAAATGAATCTGTGACATTTTTTTCAAGATTTTTTTTTTCCCAAATGAGAAGATATCCTAGCTCAGAGGCATTTCTCCATTTGTCTGCAAGATGATATTTTTTTCAAAACTCATCTATTTGATTACAGACTGTCTTAGACACAAATGGGCAGAATTCAGGCTTTTGTGCTCCTGCAATTATGACGAAGAGAAACAGAGATGCATTAGGAGAGGCATGACCAGCAGGTCTAAGGAGGTGATTCTGCCTCTCTATTCTGCCCTCGTAAGGCCCCACCTGGAGTACTGTGTACAGTTCTGGGCTCCTCAGCATAAAAAAGATGTGGACCTCTTGGAGCGGGTCCAGAGGAGGGCCACAAAGACGATCAAAGGGCTGGAGCACCTCCCCTATGAGGACAGGCTGAAGGAATTGGGGTTGTTCAGCCTGGAGAAGAGAAGGCTTAGAGGGGACCTTATAGCGACCTTTCAGTACCTGAAAGGGGATTGTAAGGCAGAAGGAGAGAGACTTTTCTCCTGGTCTGATTGCAACAGGACACAGGGGAATGGCTACAAGCTGAAGGAGGGGAAATTTAGGCTGGAGATTAGAAGGGGGTCCTTTACCCAAAGGGTGGTGAGGCACTGAAACAGGTTGCCCAGAGAGGTTGTGGAGGCCCCGTCCCTGGCAGTGTTTAAGGCCAGGCTGGATGTGTCCCTGGATGACCTGGTCTAGTGCATGTGGCGTACCTGCCCATGGCAGGGGGGTTGGAGCTAGATATCTTTAAGGTCCCTTCCAACCTGAGCCATTCTATAATTCTATGATAAACAGTTAGATAAGCTGGGACAGCAACCTCTACCGTTACTTCTGTCTCCTCTAGGCTGAAGTGAGAGTGGCAGCCAGAAAAGGTGACACTACCCCGCAACCCAACACCTGCACTCATGTGTTTGCAGATGGGCTTCTAAAAACCAAAAAGTAATACTGCCCACAGACCACACTGCTCTTCCACAGAAACAAGTAGCCTTGGGTGGACCTGGGACACAGCTCACAGATGTATGCTACAAAGTCACCAGTGACCAGAGCTGTACAATTGCCTCAACAATGGTATGTTTGTCTGAAAACTAGCTTATTGTTGTTTGGTTGTTTGGTTTGGTTGGTGGTTTTTTTTTCCTATTTTACCTGATTTTTCAATATTTTTTCTTTTTGGGAAGAACAAGATTGGTGAATTTTAACATACCAGTCAGCTCTTGTGATGGATGGACCCTGGCCCTCAGCCAGACACCCACCCAGCTCCTCACTCAGTTCCCTTTCCCACAGGGTGGGGAGAAAATAGAAGGAAGATGAGAAGGCTCACAAACCAATACAAAGATAGTTTAATAAGGAAAGCAAAAGCTGCACTTGCAAGCAAAGCAGAAAGAGGAATTCATTCTCTACTTCCCATCGGCAGACAGATAGGCAGCCACTTCCAGGGAAGCAGGGCCCCAGCACATGTGATGTTTATTTGAGCTGACAAATACACTAACCACAAACATTTCCCCTTCCTCCTTCTTTCCCTGAACTCTCATTGCCAGGCTCGACGTCATACAGTGTAGAATATCCCCATGGTCTGTTTGGGTCAGCTGCCCTTGCTATGTCTGCTGCCAGCCTCTTGCCCATCCCAAGCATGCCTTCAGCCTTGATGCTGTGCAAGCACTACTCATCAATAGCCAAAGCATCAGTGTGTAATCAGGAGGGTTTTAGCCACAAATCCAAAGCACATCATCATACTGTGCTGGACTGCTGTGAAGAACATTACCTTCATCCTAGTCAGACCCAGCACAGCTCTTTGATAAGCTGATGTCTATCCTACAATGCCCTGTTCTCCCTGAGGAAGGATTAAAGCCTTTGGTGCCAATGGACACCAGGAGGCACTGCTGAATTCAGGGGATGTCAAAGTAGGTTCATAGATTCATAAGATCTCTCTGGATGACGTCCCTTCCCTCCAGTGTGTCAACCGCACCACACATCTTGGTGTCATTGGCAGACTTGTTGAGGGTGCACTAGATCCCACTGTCCATGTCACTGACAAAGATGTTAAACAGCACCAGTCCCAATACCAATCCCTGAGGGATATCACTCATCACTGGTCTTCAGTCAGACATTGAGCCATTGACCACAACTTTTTGAGTGTGGCCAACAAATTTTTGAGTGCAGTCAAAGAGTTCCCACAGGGAATGCAGAAGTGCCAGATCTGGGGTCTCCCTTGTGAGTGTCCCACACACTGCCCAGCTCAGCCCTGGTCGACATCTCCTGAAAAATAAGGATCTGGCTGTAAGGGCAAGAAATGATGTGGTAAGTAGAGAGTTGCTAAGCAGGAGAGAAACTGAGGCCAATATACAAGATCTAAACAACTGTAATTTGTGCCAGGGCTTTAAATCAAAGCTTGAGACAAAACCCGTATGGGAGCAGGTACCTTGTTGTGAAGATCTCCACATCCCTGTATACCTGGAGCCATGCTCAGGGGTCTGGCTGTTGTGGTAGCACCTGGGCGCTCCTGGGACTGCGGAGAAGCACTTGTGCTAAAGCAATAAAATCCCCACCACTGCCTGGCTGACATTTCTCCTTTCTAACTTGATGTGTTGCTTGGCTTTGTTGTAGAGATTGAAACCAGATTTTCTTTCCTTTCTATGATGAGTTACGTTAATTTGTGTGTTTCATCAGAACTCGCCTCTTCTCCTTTTTTTTTCCTCTCCCCCTTCCCCCCCTTCTTTAGGTTTGATCCAGCAGCACCATGAATTCAAGGAACCACCTGCAAAATATTTTAATGACTTCAACCTGCTCTTTGAGGGGAATTGATACCAGATCAGCCTCTGCAGTATGGTGAAATAGTCAGGCTTGGCTAAGCAGGCCACCCTCAAAGCTGAAAAATATTTTCTGCAAGGCAGCTGCTCCTGACTGGCAACTCTGTTTTCAAGGTGCCCATACAGTGTTCTGTTCCTCAGCTTGAAGACAGCTGTCCCCTGTTCAGGTAAGAGCTGATCTCAGAGTTTGGATGAATCCCAAACCAGCTTAGAAACAGGAGAGATGATGACATGTGCAAAAACCAGCCACATAAAGAATGTGTAAGATCTGTTAATGGTCTGCTATAAACAGCACAATTAGAGCCGAAGGGAGGCATCTCCCAGTGGTTGCTCTGCATATAGCAGCTCAGTGCTGTAGGGAGAGATTATCTGCTCCCTAATACTCGTTTTTGCTGGGATCCTTATATTCATTCCACGCTTTGAACAAGGCCAAAAAGACTTCTTTAAGCACAGCTCACAGTTCAGGCACATTCCCACTTTCCTTCATTCCTTAAGCTTATAAAATCCTAGGGTCATTTTAGATTTGCTAAGCAGCTATCAGTCATGTTAAATGTGCTACTAGCAAGTGCTACTGTGGTCCCTTCTGCTGGGGTATGTGCCCCACAACCACCCCAGCCAGGCAAGAAGGTCCTTATCTCACCCTCATGTATTTTTTTAAGTGTTATCTCTTGGGTTATGTGAGGTTCAGGGTCACTGTAGTTTTAGATATTAAGGTAGGCAGGTAGTCAGTGGATCATTCAGAAGGACTTTCATAAGAGGTTTTTTATTGAGTATTGTCCTTGCTCTGGGGCATATCCCAATTAATTACCCTCACGTCAATGAGTTACTTTGGATTTATCTCAGGGTAAACAAATTAAGGAGCTAATACTTGGGCTTTCTCTGAAGGACACCACAGTATGGTTTGTCTCTGATAAGGTTTCTGGTCCAAATTTCCATGTCCTGAATGCTACTGGCAAACATTTCAGCTTGAAAATCCATTAACCTGTAACCACCTCGTGCCCCTTATTCAATGAATGTGAAGAGCAAACATGTGCGTGAGCAGCTATATACACAGACTTGAAGCCATCACTGACAGCAGTCCATACAGAATTAACTCAAAGCAACTGTCCTGTAAAACATGTGTGCAGTGCTAGGCATTGAAGCTCAGCCCCTGAAAATGCTTCAGACTTCCCTGCCTCTCAGTTTTGCTGCTGTCCCTAGAGAGCAACAACCAGCCCTGCTGTTCAAATCATCTCCTGTAATTATGGTGACACTGGATGTTTCAGAGACCTAAAGTCATGCCTTTTTCCCTTGAATTTCCTTCATTCATCACTTGCCCTCTGTTCTCATGACCCTTTGCTGTCCTCCTGTGCAGCTCTGGGTGCTGACACGACCGCACTGCTCCCGTCTGCCCAGCACAGCTCTGCAAAAAGCTTCAGTTCTCTTTTGGTGACTTTCCTGCCTGCCAGTGACAACCACGCAGGGCTGAGCTTACTCAGTCTCCTGCTAGGAAATTATACACTCGAGTGTGAAACCCTCAGCATCAGCACATGGGAGAAAAAGTGACAAGATAGGAAAAGATGCCTTTAACGGGAGCTTTATTGCCATCCTCCAAGGCACAGCACCTACAAGAAACAGCAGCCAGTTTGCAATCAGTGCATCGCTCCCCACAGATCTTGCCTTTAGATCAATAAGGGTGGTTTTGCATTAATTGGGGCAAATAAATGATTGCTACTGGTTTAGCAAGTCAGTTATGTTGTGCTGGGAATGGGTCGGTGTGTCTGGGGCCACCAGTAAGGCTTGCCCTGCATCATAGGTTGTGTGTTAGGACTGGAGTGTTTGTGAAACATCTGGACTTGCCTTCTCACCTGATAGCAGCAGGCTAGTGTGCCTCATAGCTCATGCTTGCATGAAAGGCAAGTGTCATTGCTTTTTTCCCATGCAGAAACAAAGTCAAAGCCCTGGTTCACTATTCTTCTCTGAGTGTCTCACAAAATCAGCTAATGCTGGTAGCAGCAGTGACTTAAGCTGGTATCAAAAGAGCAAAGTAAATTATTTTTCCTTTGCTTGCTTTCAGGTGCTTTATTTCTTTCTAAGAAACTGAGTGCAAGTGTCCAAATGTCTGGAGAATTGCACCATGCTCAGATCTTGTCAGTGGCTAACTTGCCTGAGGTTTGGGGAAGTCTTTCTGGGGAAAAAAATTCTTTTATACTTTCATTCTCTTCTCCCAATTAACAAGTGATAGGACTAAAGGAAATGGTTTCAAGTTGTGCCAGGGAAGGTTCAGATTAGATATTAGGAAGAATTGCTTCACCAAGGGGGTTATCAGGTATTGGAACAGGCTACCCAGGGGAGTGATGGAATCACAATTCCTGGAAGTGTTCAAAAAACACGTGGATGTGGTGCTTGGGAACATGGCTTAGTGGTGAGCATGGCAGTGTTTGGTTGGATGCGATGATCTCAGAGGTATTTTCCAACCATAACTATTCTATGACTTTCAGACTTTTATGCCTCTTTCCATAATCAACATACAGGTTCTTCTGAGAACTAAATGTAGATTCTTTTGGGAACTAGCTGGGAATTCCCTTCCTCATGATACATGAGCAAAGACAGATTAGGCAAATCTGAAACATTTTGATGAATAAAACTAGAATTTGCTTGTTGACCTTGACTCTTGCCTGATTCCAGCCTTTCCTGTTAAACTTTTTTCTGTTTGTTTTGTTTTGGGTTTGTGGGTTTTTTTTGTTTCCCCAAAGTAACTGGAAGCAGTGGGACTCTAGGATTCTTACATTTGTGTAAGAGTTAAAGAGCAAAAAGACTTGGGCAGAGCAGCTGGAGCCTTCCACACAGTTAATTCAGGAACACTGCCATTCTTGCATGCCTACAGGTGTTTGAGCAGAGTTTTCACAGAAACCTGCTCAAAAGGGCTTCAGATAACACAGCCTCTGTACACCCCCTGTGTGATCCCTAGGAAGATAGATTCATACAACAATGGTGGTGGGTGGTAATGGTAGAGCAAATAACCAAGTGCCATTGAAGACAGGCTCAATACAGAAATGGTAATCAATGAAATTTAAAAAAAAGTATGGTTCTAAATAAATTTTTACTGTTATGAACACCAGGAAATCTGGCAGAAGGCATAATTTAAGCAAAAACAAACATTGAAATCACACATGTACATGTACTTTAAAAGAAAAAGACTGAAACGGAAAGGGAGAAATCAGTTAGAAATAGGTCTTCATTATTAAACAAATATTTAACACTAGATCATTGGAATAGGCTGATCAGCTTGTCATTATTTGCCTTTATTAATGAGTCAGATATCTTTAATTCAATACAACAGTATCCATGGCATTGGGAAATTCTACATGGAAGCCACTGATTTACATTCATCATTGCATTCAAATAAGCCAAGATGGTGAAAATGTCCACACAATAGGTTGTTTCAACTTCCTAAGGTGTGTGCATATTTAGGGCCTCACTCAGAGAGTCTTAGTGTCAAGCAGTAGCTTTTGGGACATGTCAGAAAGCTTTGGGTCAGGCAGGACTGGGGAAAGCCATGAGAGGAACTTCAGTCGCAGTGCTGAACCAATAGCATTTCTATACCTTTCACTGAGGTTGATGGGGCAGGAGACCTGGAGGACATTGGCTAGAAGACCTCTGGAGCTTTGGTTGTGCCCAAAGCCCTCCTTGGTGCTCCTTAAAGGCACCTTCTCAACAACATTTGGACCACTGAAGGACATGATCAGGGCCTCAGATGCCCCTTTCTTCTCAGTGATGCTCTGGCACAAGCCCTTGCTGACCCCACATCTGGGTTTTAGAGCTGAAATCAAGGAGCTGGGTGTGTCTGGGGTGCTCAGTGTGTTTGCCAGCACTGGGGTGGGTGAAGATTGACAAGGGAAGTTGGCCCAACTGGAGGGAGGCTGAGGCAGGCAGCCTGGCTCCCACTCCCCTCACAGCCCCATCTGAAAGGAATTTATAGAGATCTCAGGATGAGGCTTCAAGACCCCCTGATCACCAAAAATATTAGAAAAATGTTGTGAAAAATTAGAGAACCTGATGTCAATAAAGCATGTGACAATTGCAGTGGGTTTCTGCTTCTCCTAATTTCTTTAATTAAATTGCACCAACTGAGCAAGCTGCTAAGCAGTTTTCACTGCAGTGCAAGTTCATAGCTGAGAGAATTGGACCAAGGTGACACATGTTAGTCATTATAGGATTTGTCTGCACAACATCAGTCTTGCACAGATCTGCTTATGAAATCATACCTTTCCCATTAAACTTTTGAAAGGGAATTCAGATTGGCTTGGCATGAGCCTTTGTGTAGGGATGAGGAAACCTGGGAGAGATGCCCCTGCTTCAGATAACAAAAAAGAGTTAACCTGACTTCGCTTTTGAGGTGCATTGAAAAGTCTCTGCTTAGGCACTGTGGAGCAATGGAGTGGCCTGAGGTGGGAAAAAATATTAAAAAAGATGTCAACATGCCTATAAACATGAATGCCAGAAATAAATGCATTACATGTTAGTCCATCAGAGCAAGCTAAAGAAAGGTATTGTTTTATGGAGAGAGACAGTCTGGTAGCTCTCATCATTAAAGAAAAAATTATAAAGCAGAAATGAGCTTAAGTTTCTGAATGTTATCTTACCTTCATAGTTCATTCCCTCAATCAGTCAAGGGCCAGATATTTGACTAATAAGTTCCAGAGGGGATCTCAAATCTACATAGAGACTTAGGTGTACATTTCTCTTTTACTGTCCCCTTCTTTCCCTACATAAGCAAACTGAAGGTCTCTATTAGAAATGGCGTTTGAGAATTTTTCCCAAAACTTTTCCCCAGCCCAACAAGAACTGCAAAATCCTAAAGCAAAATAAAAAGAAAGTGGATCAAGGTCATAGATTTCATTCTTCAGCTTGAGAGCATGAATATCCAGACTAATGACAAGCAGATGGAAAGTTAGGCACTGGTCTAAGTTGGCTGCCTTTGCAATAGCAGTAGGGCTTAGTCTATAGTGCAATGTGTTTCTGGTGGGGATATGCTGGCTGAAAAGAAAGAAACATCTCACCTCCTGACAAAAGCTGAGCCAAGAAAACTTTTGTTTCAGATAGTGTTTTGTCAGCCTAGCAACACTGTTAGTAGAGATGACAGAGATCAGCTGGCAAGAAAAATTCTAAATTGGTACATGCAAAAGTCTGATGTGATGTCTCCAGTGGCATGGCCTTATCAGGAGAGGATATATCACGCCAACAAGCTCTTTCTTGGTGGTCTGCATGCAGCCTCTAGCTGAAGATGAACCTGTGGCAAGACCCACACTGTACCTGGCTCTAAGCTCTGTCTCCTGGTACCAACATAGGCAGTGGGGCAAGAGATGGAGTCTTTTGTCTGGTTTGCCATAGCTAAAGCCCTCAGTGAGGGTAAGTCCTAATGCTTGTTAGCACGAGCAAAATCCCTGGAAAGCATTCAGACACATCAGTGACCCAGCAAGGGATGAGGACAACAGTTGGCAGCTTATGGTGGGTGTTGCATTGTGTAGCTACCACTCAAAATTCAGGTTCTCAATGTACTAATAAGTGCCTTTGAGATTCATTTGTAACACACACCCCCAAAGAAAAAAAGAAAAAAAAAAAGGAGGAACAAATATTAAAAATACGAGAAGTAGAAATTCCTCCTGTCCTAGGAAATAAACACATCCCATTCCTGTGGCAGTGCCCCAGGCTGGCAGCAAGCTCACATTACTTAATTATGATATGTTGCATCTATGAAATATCAGGGGACAGCCCCCCTCCTTTATTCACACAGTCTAGGGTAGCTCTGTCTGCCTCACAGCTGTTCAGAGCACATATATCAACAAGTCTCAGCATCCCAGTGCAAGTGGAAGTGCTGGAAATACAGCCCTGGAGAGAGAAGCTGTAACGGGGAAGTACCTATTTTACCCTTAATCAGTGCAGAACAGTTGTCTTCCCTTTACAAGCTGATTTCCTTCTCTTTAAATGCAAATTTAGTTATTGTTCTTTGCAAGTTTTTTTTTGTGTGTGTGTTACAGCACCAGCTGCCTTTTTGCCTCTGGACCAGTTCTTCCTTTTCACCATCCTGGACCCAGTACAAGGAGGACTGGCTGCTGTATTGTCACCAGGCAGGATTATGTGGACAGCGAGGGGAAGAATGCCAGGATACTTTGGGAAGTTTGACCTTGAACATCCCAGGCACATACTCATGTTTTCCTGTCCTTATTTTCCCTGGTGAAAGGCTCAATTACTCCTCCTTTCTCTGTTCTGGGGTGGGGACAGAGCAGAAAATCTCCAAATGCAAACTCATTTAAAAAAATACAATTATTTTTTAAGAATACAGAATATTTTTGGTGAAAAAAACCTGTGTTTTGCACAGACTGCTAAATCACACAGTGCCACAGGGAAGGGCCCACTGGTCACTCCTGTGGTACCCAGAGCTGTGGTCACTGTGCAGACCCAAGGGAGATACAGCTCTGGAGCACCAGGATAAAAACCCAGCCAGGGAGCCCAGAAATGAGAGTTTACCAGCGTTCCTCCTGGTATTAAGCTCATTGTCATGTTGGTCAACTCACACTCTTCTTCCCTCCCTTTCTCTGTCTTCTTGACCTGAAAGTCTCTTCAGTAGACTGTACCCAGCTCTTAAAGCTCAAATTTTAATTGAAGTCATTCAATGGCTTTGAATGACTAATGACCTCTTATCAAGTACTGTGCTACAAACAACAGGCAAATGATCTTCTCTCCTACTCTTTATTAATACACTATTATTTTTTTATACTGCCTGCTCGGCCTAGACCAGTCTTGCTTTAAAATAACATCAGAATAGAAAACCTCCTTGAAATACATTTTAGTTAGATGCAAAGGGCACAAAGAGGTTAATGGATGAAGATCACAGAATCACAGAACATTAGGAGTTGGAAGGGACCTCAGAAGATCATCTAGTCCAACCCACCTGCCACAGCAGGATTCCCTAGACCAGGTCACACAGAAGCGCGTCCAGATGAGTTTTGAATATCTCCAGAGAAGGAGACTCCACAACCTCTCTGGGCAGTCTGTGCCAGTGCTCTGGCACCTGAACTGGGAAAAAATTTCTGCATGTGTTACACGGAATCTCCTATGCTTCAGCTAACAGCCATTCCCTCTTGTCCTGTCACTGGGTTTCACTGAGAAGAGATTGTCCCCATCCCCCTGACACACACCCTTCACATATTTAAAAGCATAAATGAGGTAACCCCTTAGTCCCCTCTTCTCCAAACTAAAGAGACCCAGCTCCCTCAGCCTTTCCTCATCAGGAAGATGTTCCACCCCCTTAATCATCTTGGTGGTTCTGTGCTGGACTCTTTCAAGCAATTTGCTCTCCTTCTTAAACTGAGGGGCCCAGAACTGGACACAATATTCCAGATGCAGCCTCACCAGGGTAGAGTAGAGAGCGAGAAGAACCTCTCTTGACCTACTAACTACACCCCTTCTAATACACCCCAGAATCCCATTGGCCCTCCTGGCCACAAGAGCACACTGCTGGCTCATGGTCATCCTTCCATCTACTAGGACCTCCAGATCCCTTTCCCCTTCACTGCTCCCCAACCTATACTGATATATGGGGTTGGTCTTTCCCAGGTGCAAAACTTGATGAACCTTTACAGGTACTCCTCTAAAAATCTGGCTATAAACTATAGTTTATAATCCATAATTCAATTTTCAGCAAAGAAAAAGCAAGCACTATTGGATTTCTAACACCACAGTCTGTCTGATAAGAATTTCTGTCCATCATTGGACAGCAAGACTCCAAAGCTGACCATGCATGTCTGGCTCAAATTTGGGTATCCCTCAGACCTCCAAGAATCATAGAATGGTTTGGGTTGGAAGGGACCTTTAAAGTTCAAGCCCAAGCCCAAGCAGTGAGCAGAGGCACCTATAACAAGATGAGGGTGCTTAGAGCACCATCCAATCTGATCTGGAATGTTTCCAAGGATGAGACATCTACCACCATTCTGGGCAATCTGTTCCACTGTTTCACCACCCTCATTGTAAAAAATTTCTTCCTTATATCTAGTTTGAGTCTCCCCTCTTTTAGTTTAAAACCATTACCCCTTGTCCTGTTGCAACAGACCTTTCTCAAAGATTATCTCCCTCTCTCTTATAGGCTCCCTTTAAGTACTGAAAGGTTACAGTAAGGTCTCACCAGAGCCTTCTCTTTTCCATGATAAACAACCCCAACTCTCTCAGCGTGTCCTCATAGAGGAGATATTCCAGCCGTCTGATCATCTTTGTGGCCCTCCTCTGGACCCACTCCAAGATGTCCGTGTATTTCCTGTGCTAAGGACTCCAGAGCTGGACATAGTACTCCACATAAGGTCTCACCAGAGTGGAGTAAAGGGGAGGGAAACAAATCCCTTGACCTGCTGGCCATGAATAATCTGAGGGAATAAGAAAAAAGCATTTCTGCTGGAGCTACAGAAAGGACAAGGATTTAGGATGCAAAGAAATAAGTAAAATTTCCATTTTGCCTGTATTCCTAATTCTCTCCTTTTTTAGCTGCTGGGGGTTTTGGCAGAGGAGGAAACCCTCTGTGATCACTGCTCTGATTGACACCACGTGAGGAAGAGAAAGAGCTGAGATGAGCATTAGTCATTGGTGGATTTGCTAAAGTCTTGGGTTTTGTCACAAAAAAAAAAGCTTGTGAGAAGTAAGGAGAATTAAAAAACAGAAAATAGTTTCTTTTCCCAGTGGCAGTTCTCTTTTCAGGGCATTGGGTGAGGGTGGCACCTGGTTGTACTACCTCCTGATAAGTGGGTCATCTGAGCTGTTTTGCAGTTCTTTGCTTGTTTGGAGTAACTAAACTTTGTCTTCCTTCTGTACAACTTCACATCCATTGCTGCCAGAGACGAATGTATTATGAAGATTCAGTGAGTGCCTGAGGAATGAGCTGAGAGCACAGCAGACCTCTGCCAGGGTCCCACCAGCACAGTGTCTTCTTTTGCATGTCATTTCTCTGGGAAAGTCCATTGCATAGGTTTCCAAATCTTCAGCATGGTGAGATCCTTACCAAAAATTGCAGTGCTATCAAGATACAATTTGAAAATGAACTAGTAAGATCATTGAAGAATTATTTTTTGTCTTCTTGAAATTGTTTTATTTCCATCTGAACATAAGGCAAAACTTATTTACTGAGAGGGTGATGGACCACTGGAACAGGTTGCCCAGAGAGGTTGTGGAGTCTCCTTCTCTGGAGAGATTCACACAGAATCACAGAATGTTAGGGGTTAGAAGGGACCTCGAAAGGCCATCTAGTCCAAGCCCCTTGCCAGAGCAGGATCCTTTCCTGACTGGGAATTGAACCCTGGGCCCTGTCAGTGACAGCACCAAATCCTAACCACTAGGGCATCACTTCTTCCTCCTGAGCACAGTCCTGTGCAACATGCCTTGGGTGAACCTGCTCTATCAAGGAGGGTTGTACTAGATGATCTCCAGAGCAGAGGTCCCTTCCAACTCCTACCATTCTGTGATTATAAACAAAACAAAACTGGTGACTTCACAGCATAAATTCTCCCCTATAAATGATACTCTAAACACCAACAACTTTCAGTTATAGGCAACAGTTTGGGCTCATTTACAAGTGTTCATCTTAATGCAAAGTCTTTAGACTTGCTGTTTCACATACTTTAGGTCAAACTCAGGCACAAACACATGTTAAATCCAGACATTCTTCAAAGCACTGGCCACAACACTGTCTCTAACTGTGATTTAGTTCTGTCCCACAGTAGCAAACTTGGCCAGAGCTGAAGCTGTTTTTTCAACAGCTGCTTATCTTTTTCTCTATTAAAAGCTCAGCCTGCTCGTGTATGTGCAACTTCCATGCTGCAATTTGCTCTGGATTTAAGGCTTGGAGCTGTGGCTTTCTCTTGATGTATCTGCAGCTCAGAGTGGAAGACTGCAACATGGTGGCTGGAAACATTCCAGCAGCATTCCACAGGCTTTCATTTGCCCCATATGAAGCCATGGTGAACCCAGTTATGTTTGACATAGAAATACAATGGACATTTTAGTGAAAATGACTTTCTGACCTCTGCTTCTGCCACGGTGGTTGGTGGTTACACACATCACCCACTCATGCAGCCTCAGCTGTGGCTGGTCACTGTAAGGGGTGCTTGGCAAACCCATTGCATTGCTGCTGGTTTCTTGGCCATCTCAGCTGTAAGAAAGCCACCTCAAATGATGTTCTGCTTTGTCTGAGTGGGCAGTGCTAACATAGTTCTATTATTGATTTTCTGTATATTTAACAATAAAATATCCACATGGCAGCTCTAAGCAAGAGGACAGAAATTTTATTATAATGACAAGACCCCTGCAGGAGTCACTACACAGACATGTTCTTCTGCCCTCAACATCCTCTTCTCTCAATTGGCCAAGTCACAGAATCACAGAATCAGCAAAGTCCTACCTCTTCTATCAGGTTTCCTCAGAGATTTGCTCACAATGGGTTAGTCCCAGGGCTAGGGAAACTCAGTCTGTTTGAGGTCTGTGCAAACCCAGGGTTTCTGAAGGTGGTGAGCTGCATCCCTGTGGCCCCTCGTGGCAATGCCTGGCCACGGGTGGGACAGGACTTCCCAGAGATGGGGATCCTCTCAGGCAGGTGGAGCTAGATCTGCCAAAGCTACCTGAAATGAGCAGAATTGAGGACTGCCCTTCCTTTGTACAAGCTCATGAGATCCCCTCCTTAGCAGAGTTCTCTGTTTAAAAAGTGCCTTTAATTTTCTGACCTATATAAATTGCCTGTGATAGCTTTACAGAAATATGGCAAAGAAATTCCAGCTCCTGCCAATGACATTAATTCCAGCCATGTTGTTATTGTTTCATACCACATGTATGAGAGAAAGAACAGAGAGATAAAGAATAAACTGCTGTACATGATTTATCTTGGGATGGACAGACCCAAAGATAAAGCAGTCACAGATGAACACCTTCATCTCCTCAGCTGTGCACAGATAAAGTTGCAGGTAGAACTAACTTTCTTCCTTGTTGCTTGAAAGAAACATTTCTGTGACATTCCAAAAAGAAAAACCCCAACTATGGACATTTTAGCAATGTGAAAGTATTCAAGATCTTTCTGCTACATCCCCCATGTTATTTCTTGTGACTTCAAGCTCTCCTCATTGTCCCCATCTGACTTACTTGTGCTTACTGTGGCCAGGCTGTAACTCCACTCACTTCCCCTTGCCAGAGCACTGTTTTCCTCTTCTGAGTCACTACTGTCAAATATCAGCTGCCAGCTCTTCAGTTGGGTTAAAAATGGCCAGGGACAGTAGTAAATTATTGCAGAGTTCATCCACTTTCTTTTCCTGCAGGCTTCAGCCTGGGAATCTGTGGATCACGTCCTGGTGTCTCTAAAAGGCAACTAAGCAAAGATATTGTGTTGACAGAAGACTGAAACACACACCTCCCACCAGGATCTGTGGGAGGAAAACCCATTCACTTAGGGGAATAAATCCTGTATGCTGCGCCCTACTCCGTCCCATTCAGCTCCTCTCTTGACAGAAGTGTGTGAGTGGACACATAACCTCAAATGAACTAAAATCTTATGTAGTCCACCACCCTGCCTGAGGTTTGACAAAAGTGTGTGTCTAAGAAAGAGCAGAAGGGGATATAAGAACACATTTATGGTGTTTTGCAACCATTTTCTGAGCCTTCAGTCATTCTCAGGTCAGAGATTTCCTGATCTGGGTCATTGCTCCTCCCAGGTATTTGCTGTTTCTTGGTATATTCCTTTTTTTTCAACAATCTCATACTATCACTGCTGCAATCATTGCCAGCATTTGCCATCTATTTCCTTTGGCCAAGCAATGTCAGCCTGGACGCCCTAGAGTGGTGCTGTTCCCATGACCCTGCAGTGTCCCAGCTGCTCCATAAAGGCTGTTTTGGGGAATATTTTCTCTGTTCCTGACCCTGCTTTAATACTGGCCTGAAATCTGTTGGCTAAGCAGAGCTGTGGAGTCATCCTCACCTACACACCTTTACTCGGATGATCAACACTGCTGTGGAACTAATGCTTAGGAAGGGCCAAGCGCCATCCAGAGCTCCTTTAGAGCAAAAGCAAAGTCCTCATTGACCTCACTAAGATAAGATCAAGACTTAGTATTTTTCTCTATGCAGTCTTTGTCCCGCAAGAAGGAGGTCCATACAAAGAAACCTTGAGACAAAACATGAATACTCCTGCAGGCAGAGGGGCAAATCTTGGATGTTCTGAGCAGATGGGGCTCCTGGGTAGCAAAACAGGGATGGGCCAGGGCAATGTATGAACTAACAAAACTGGATGGAGAGGCTGAGATCTCTCCAGTGATGTGAAAAAGTCCCCTAGGACCATGTGTAGACAGGTGATGACTAGAGAAAACCCTCCCCAGACACAGAGACCCTCTCCACTGAGCTTCATCCCCGAGGATAGGAGATGTGAAGACTAGACCTGGGGCAGGGCAGCATTAAAATCACAAAAGCAAAAAGTATTGATCTGGGAGGGTCTGCAAGATGAATACTGACATATGTTTGTGCAGTCTGCTCTTAAACCTCAAAGACACCCAGCCCTGCATAGATAACCTGCTCTAATATGTAATTAAGTTCACAATTAGAAAGGATATATATTTTTTCCCAAATACTTCCTATTAAGCCCTGTTGCTAAACATAGAGCTCATTCATTTTTGTCCTCCCCTTGGTAGCTATGGAGAACAATTTACTGTTTCTCTCTTCATAATAACCTCTTGCACATTTGAAGACTATAATTAAGCTCCTACTTCTTTTTTCAAGGCTGTGAAATACTTTGTTAAATCTGGGAAGTATCACAGATATCTTTTGACCATACTCATTTTATCAGATGCCCCATTCCCAGCTGCTGGGAAGAATCACGCTCACCTAGCCAGAAAGGTACAGGAGACCATGATGCTTGGGCAGGTGGCGGGCAGAGCAGGATGCCCATCACTGCCAGGGGATATCACAGCACAGCTGTGGCACCCTTGGCAGCAAGTGTTTTGGAGCAGGCAGTGGTGGTCAATGCCCACAAGGAAAATGCCTTTGTGTTGCCTGCTGCCTTGGGAGGCAGGGCTTGACAACTTGTCTTACAGTTTTTAAGGAGCCATCATCTGCTGCCTTTGTGCACGAATTGCTCTCACTGTGGCACCTGCTGCTTTAGAAACCAACTAAAACTGAGCAGAAAGTGCTGAGTTTTCCAGCCCAGCCGACCCTCTAGAGGAAGATGCTCCCTTAATTGCTTGAAATCCATCACCTTTCTGTGACGGTAGTGTCACCTTGCTCTTACCTTAAAAAAACCCAGGAGGCACATCTGATTTCCCCTCTCTTCCCTGAGCCTGTCTGTGTCATGCCAGCTCGCTACAGCCCCAGGAGCAGCCTCTGTGCTGGCTCTCCAGGTGATAGAAAAAGCTCTGGAGTGCCCAGGACCAAATTGCATTAGCAGTTTCTAAAGCCTTTACTGCTGTGATGATGCAGGAGGTACGATGTAGGATAACTTCCTGGGTCGTAGAGCAAAGTATGCAGGGCTAAGTGACAAAGTGACAGCTTGGCTTTTGGCTATGAGGAACTTCATATCATACAGAGATGGCTGCAATGAGCTCCGCTCAGCCCTGACCGGAGCCTTCTTCCATTCAACATTGTAGCATCCCCACCTTGTGGTATAGCACTGGAGTGCCTGAAGCTGCCAGCCCCTCGTCCCCCCACGTTTCCCCAGAATATGGGGACACTTGGCCATCAGATTTCAGGGTGGACCCACCTCAAGCCCTGACTAGACGTTCATTGCAAACATGTACATAAGCATGTGCTCTGCCTCTTCTTCTAGACAGGCACTGAAAGGTATGGAAAAAGTCCTGGATAAATGAGGGAAGGTTTGTTGGGAGGGGTTTTTCTGGTGTGATGCTGCTTAAATCTTTTCTTCTGGAAAGACAAAACTTGTAGTTCTGTATCTGAATATGTACCATAAAAAGTCAAAATGTCACTACAGATTTCCCAGAGGTGTTAAGCAGCTGGCCAGTACCACCTTTTTTTGCTACTTTTGCAAGAAAGTGTCTCAGAGGTGATCTGTGACCAGGACAGCTTTACTGAAATCATATTTTGCAAGCAAAATAAAAGTAGCCATTTGTGACTCCTCAGAGCTGTGAGTAATCATTGGTCTTCAGAAAAAAACAAGTATTTCTAAAGGTTGCTGATTACCGTTGAGCTCAGTGAAATAATCCTTCACCTGTAATGAGGGGACAGTGCAAGATCTCCTTTTAGGGATAACAACAAAGAGTAAATCAGACATTTTTCTCAAAGACATGAAAGTTCTTCAGTCTCTGAGAGCATCTGTGGGAAGATAACTTGGACCTGACCTCTCCCCTCCCAGGTCTGATGCTGCAAGCTGCCTGACACATGCCCCAGGGCCATGGGCACAGAAAATGTTTAGCACATGCCAGTAGCAGAGCTAGAAACTGCAAAAGGTGGAAATGTGGGTGGGAACCCATTATCTTCCTGCCCTATGTAAAGATGAAACAGCTTCTGTACTTGTTCTTTAGGGAAGGTGGCATAATATTGTGTGGTGTGGAAAAAGACCCCTGTATTTCTACACATACTGACTACAACAGATCCAGATAGAGGCCTGGTACGCCAGGACTGCATTTTGTCCAGTGCGCTTCAACACTTTCCAAATAACAGAAGTTATTTATTAAAACATTAAGCCATCAGTGACTTTGACTAACCCAGAGCCCCTTTCTCTCTTGCACTTTTTCCTTGTGTACCAAGAAGTGAAGTCTAGTCACATTCACTTGATGGAGGAGCTGATCACTAAGAAGGAGCAGGAGGCAACCTCTTCCCTCCTGCTTCCTTCTAAGGCAAAAAGATTATAATCTGCAGGGTCTCTTTTAAAAAGCTTCTCCCTGGGCATGCTGACTTTGCAACCTGCTGATGAGTTAATGTGAAACAGAGCTCTGGAAAATGCAGGGAGAGAGAACAGCAAAGCAGCCCAGGGTGTGGGGTGGATAAATCACGGGCATCCTGGCTGGGAGGGGAGTCACAGGGATGTGAACTCATAAAGGCTGAGCTTGCTCCATACGCCTCGACTGCTCGCTGGGTTGCTCCGGAGCTAGTTGACAGAACTCTGCCTCACAAGACTGGTCTTCAAAGCATTCCTCTCTTTACTGTCGAATGCACCAAATGTCTCCCACAGCTGTTTAGTTGGTTTGTGAGCCTTGTTAAGTGCCGGGTTTATCACAGCTTTCGCAAGGAATGCGTGCTCCCAACAAGTAGCTGAAAGATATTATCTCTTTTGGCCAGCTGAGGACTTTAAGCTCCTTAGATGAGCAGAGGCTTTTTGGAGACTAGCTGGGAGTGTACAACTGATTTCTTTACCTAGGCAAATGCTGGACAGCTTGATAAGTGTAATTGAACTTGATTGTCCCTTGGGCTATGTTCTCTTGGAAGAGAGGTGTTGGGGAGAGTTTCTCAGCATCGTCACCCTCTTGGTGGTGGAAAAGCATCAGGTATTGTTGGGAAGCTCTTCAGGTAGTCATAGGCTTTCAAACATGAAGTGTTTAATCAGAATGTTTATAGTTATATCACCATAAAGGAATATCCATCACCCAAGGCTTGTCCACCTCCAGCTGGAAGAGCCCTCTGTGCAGACAGATCTAACTTTGTTATCTGCACCGTGCGTCATCTCCATGGAATAAGCCAGAAAAATATCCCTTCAGTGGCCATGGCTGCATCTGTAACAGGATTTGTTTTCCTGTTGAAGGAATACCAAGCCATGCCAATCTCTGTGGCGTAACATGAGAGGTCTGCAGCCTGGTCTGGGAGCTGTACCCGAACACAGGCTGCTTCCCTGCAGATTAAATCTCACCCAAGCTACTGGCTATTAAAATTTCTTCCACAGCATTAAGCAAGTCTAGGCTGTCTTTGAAGTTCACTTTAAACATCTCTCAAAGCCATAATGGATAACATGAGGGTGAGATATATAATGGCCACAATAACCTTAAAAAGCACACAGAGAGATGGCCAAAGTACTTGAGTACTGCAGAGTACTGAACCACTGAGTAAATGCGCTTAAGAGCCTGCCTCTCTCATTTGCTTATTCAGCTGATTGATGTGACCGTAAGCTCCCCATCTGCAAGCTCTCCAGGCTCTTCCCAAGCTGGATTTGTCCATGACACACAGTTAATAATGTTAATTATTGTCTCGCTCATCACCAGGGAGAAGAGCGTTCTCAGAGCAAAAGCAGAGAGCCTTGCTGGACATCAGATGTAGCCTGGACACAGCAAGGCAGAAACAGAGTACAACAGAGAGGCAAAATATTAGGGAGAAATATGCCAAGGGTGGGTGTCCCCCTTCTTTTGCAACTCGTAGGAGAAGACTTGCAGGCGAGTGTTATGTGCCTTTGGATGGAGGATACAGAATAGAAAACAAGCAGTGGTTTAAAATCCGTCACTGGAGGATGATAAAATTGTTGTATGATATGAAGGCATGGAAAAGTAAGAACAACAAACTTGGAAATTCTGCAGAACAGATCACAGAACAATAAACCAAGTCTACTTTGAAAGTGATATGAAGTTAGACTACTAATGAAACTGATAACATGAAACTCAGACAGTACTAGTAGTTACTTCAGTGCTGCCTTGATGTTTCCCTGTCCCCACCCCTGCCAGCCCAAATGGGCACCTTTCTGAAAGAGTGGTTGGGAAGCTGGAGGCATTTTGGATTGCCATGGGATGGCATCACAAGCATTAAAAGTTTCTTGTGGGATGAAAATTAATTTTTCCTCCTTGGAGTTAGTTGTTTTTTAAGTGCAAACTTGGACAACCTTATATGATAGAGTCATGGCACTGGGATTTTTAATTAAAATAAAAGGAATTGAACTGGACATAATCACTGTACTTTTTGCTTAATCCGAAACTTATCTATAGTTATGGAAAAAATTAACCATTCTTCCAGTGGCCCTAGCAAGCAATAATTTTGACATAAACGGGAACTATGTTCAGAGAGTCAACTCTGACAGTCAGGTCACACATAGCTCCTGGCTCTGAAGCCCATGGAACAAATTCTTCCTTGGCATAAGAATCAGTTTGATTTGATGAGTCAAAAGTTTACCCAGCATCAGCTCATGTTGACAGTTTCATTTCAACAAAACCAGATTATTTCAGATATCCATTAAACTGGACCAACTGGTATTCCCATTCCCATGTATATACACACATACCAGACAATAATCTCCTTAACAACCCACAGATGAATTCCTTAGCTTATGAATCTGCCAGAAAACACATAATTTTCTCCATCCAGGAATGTTGCTTGGCACATCTTTAATATATCACTTACACAGCCCTCAATCAACCTAAATGATTCATCTAGCAACATCTTTTAGGTGAGGCTTTACATGATTGAATGGTTTATCCTCACTGAAAAAGCACAAGCCATTTAGTCCCACATATCAACTACAAAAGTTCTTAACAAATAAGAGTTATTTAGCTAAGAGCCATGAAGCTGGTTTTAGTCTGGGTGACTGCCGATGGTCTGCTTTGAGCTCTACCAGTAAAAATCAGCCAGAATTTACCCCCATGGGAACAGATCAGAGCCTCACAGCCTCAACACCAACCCATGCATTATATTTTATGTTGTGTTTTACAATTTATCAACCTTCAGATTAAGATTTATTAGTGTTGCCTTGCTGTTTAGTGATTGTAACTCATGACATTCTTGTTGCTTTGTGGCATCGTTGTTGCACTGGAGCCTGTGATGGAGGGGCTGGTTCTGACTGTGGATGTTGTACCAAACCAAAACCCCATGCAGGAAACCACCTCAAGTAGCAACACCAGGTCATCTGTGTCTCTGCCAGGCTGCTCGTTCTCTCAGTGCAGTGCCACACATCTGTAAGACACCAAGAGACAGATCTCTTCACCTACCCTTGTAATCAGGTCTGTAGCTGCCATTACCAAGGCCATCTTATGGGCTTGACGACCTCTTGGATGAAGATGCCAATGATTAGCTTGAGGACAGAGCACAGCAATCTCTCTGAGACAACAGAGCCAACACATTGTCCAGGACACCTGGGAAGCAATTTTTCACCCTTGGTATCTTCTCTTCTCCAGGGCTGGATGAATTACGTAAGGTTCCTTGGACCCCAGACAGGCGAAACAGGGTTATAGTGTGATATGATCTCAGCTACAGTTCCCAGCCCAGCATCTTGATGTTGTGCACAGACATGGTAACTTGGCTCCTTTCATGCTTGAAAACATCTCTTTGGATGTTCTGAGACTTTCTCAAGGTTGTGGACCCCTGCCATAGGGTGTTACATGGCTTTAGATAAGAAATACCCATAAAACTGTAAGTAATGTGTCTTCTGCAGTAAATCTCTCCTTTTAGTCAAGAGTGAAGCAGTCACATTATGTTTTGTTACATTGCAGCCCACCTGTTGCAAGGAAAGTGCCAAGAAAATTATACACCAGTGGGAAAGTATAGATCAGATAGATGGCTTGAACCCAGCAAGAGTCTGTGTGGCTATAGGATACACACTAAAAATCACCCCTCATCTATGAAGCTTACTTTGTACAATTGGAAGGGAATCACTAGCCAGACAGAGACAAGCAATCTGCTGGCTCAGACACCATAGCCATCGAAAGGAAGGAGGATTAACTGGGTGTTGGACAAACAGATCCTGTAGTGCATGGCACTGCAGTGATCCCTGGGGTGCCTGAGGCTTGAGGAACAGCTTTCATTTCCCTGCCTCAACCTTGTAGCTCCCTTCTGCACCAAGCAGCTGGGAGCGAGGAGTCAGTTGGCAGCACTGCATGTGCTCCTGGGCTGCCTGTGCTTGCTGGTACAAGCCACCCTAGTAGACAAAATTATGGGTTTGCTGTCTAAACAAGAGGTTTACAAGAAAAGATCTGTTGACACTGTTTTAAATGCTCTTTCTTTATCTACTGACTTCACTGCTAATACTGCTATTACTGCTAATTCATTACTTCTGAAAAGATTTTAAAAACCCAGTAAGTGTCTTGTTCTCTGCAGTCTTGGAGGACTTTGGCTTTTTCACCACTGCTTGTGCAGCCAACAAAAGGATGAATGGCACCTTCATAGTTATGGGGTCCAATCCCTTCTACCTGCTTCCTACCATTGCCTTTCTGAAAAGGATCATCACCAGTGGGGCTCATCACTCCCTCTTCAGTTGAGAACCTGCTCCGTTGCAAGGACTGGAGATGGCCCTTCTATCTGCAATGTGCAGAGACTCATGGCTTCTGCCCATGCACCAACACTTCCCTTCCCCTGCTTCTCATAACAGTACTTCTGCTTTATATTTCTCTACCTTTGTATTACTTTTATCGAAGGAGCTAATTAAAAAAAACCCCTGTGCTGCGTTAGTTGCTGAGGCACCAGGGCTGCGTGCTGTGTCGGGGGCAAACACTGATCTCGTCTTGTGGTAACACCAGCCTGGGAAGGCTCTCATATTAGTAAAGCTTCTGCAGAAGACTTATCTCCTGCAATACTGATGCTTGCACCCATACTCTATCCTGAGCTGTATGTGAGAGGGGAGTCCCACAAAGTCAAAAATATACATCCAGAGGTAACAAATAAAATAAAATAATCCCATTTAGGGTGCAAACAGCAAGCAGCTTGTGAAGCAGCTTGGCTGTCCAACACTGCGGAAGGAGCAGCGTGCTGGGATGTGAAGCAGGTCAGCTGTGATAGCTGACGAGAACCACAAGGTGTCTCTGGAAACCAGCATTTGGACAAAACGGCACTAACAACCCCAAGAAAGGGGCGGGGCTGTTTCCATCCGCAGTGATCACTGAGCCCCGGCAATGTTCGCTCTGGTGAGCCTGTGCTTAAGAGCTGGGACAGCCCCACCATAAACCACCTCTCCATCACTATTTACTCCAGGTAAGAATTTGGCCCGTGAGGTTGCACCCATGGCGTTTCCTCACTGCGCGGATGAGAACTATGGATCAGTAAATCACCATGGGATAAAAAACTGTATTCATTTCTGAAGCTGCAGGACAAACAGCAAAGAGTGCACACTGAAAACCAGATTAAAGAATAATCAGAGTACAGCAGGAAACAGTAAAAATAGGAACAGTCTGAAAGCCCTTCTGCCAAGTGTTCCCTGCATACCGGACCAGTGTCTGCACGGCTTTGGATCCCTCTGGGTCTGCGAGCACTGCAGGGCACATCGCAGCAGCCCCTGCAGCCGGCTGGGGTCTCAGCCCACAGCAGCAATGGATAATTCCTTTTTCTCTTAGAATCCTGCTTCATTTGCAGGTCGCTCCTGAGAGAGCTAGATTAGTTACTCTCAGCTTCTGAGATGTTCTTTCTACACAGCATAGGCCTGGGTTTATAACCTCCAAATGTGCTAACTCTTGTGGAGTTAGTTACCAGCACCAGTACTGCCAGGGACTGATGTGTACAGAAAAATCCTGATGTGACACACAGACAGACGTTATAGGAATGAACTGACTGTCCCTGACACAGGGAAAAATCCCGTTGAATGTAACTCAGAGCTCAGCAGAGCACCTGCAGGTCCTGATCCTGCATCCATGTCACTCAAGGATCTCCTCTTCCTTTCACCCGTATCTCTTGGCTTCCTAGTAAACAAGTAGAGAATTATAGGGTCAAAAAGGCTTATATTGGTATAAAGTTGTTATTAGGAAGTAGGCAAAGCACAGTAACTAGTAGTAGTAACTAGTGACTCACAAAGTTTAATGTGAGAATCCTCAATGGACCACATAGAGACAGCCTCTTTAATATCAATGTGAAGATGTGTGGCAAATAAAACCTATTGCCCACTAGGCTTAGTGATTCTAAGTAGCATTTGGTTTAGGATTTGTTTTCCTTCTTACAAATCACAGGACTGTCTTTTAAACTAATAATAAGCAAGTTGTGGGTATAATGGGATTTTTAATGAGCTACTTCTGGTTGGGGGTTTCCTTCACAGAAGCTCATCTTCTGCATTGCAAATGTCAGTGTTTAGCACTAGGGCAATGTGGTGAAAAGCCCATTAGTCTAAATCTGCTTGAGTGGAAGGACCAAACTTTTTTCTTTCAGTGTGTCTAGGAAAAGTCCTTCAGGACTGAGCTATCATTATACTGTTACTTAACTACCTGCAGAATGTATATTTGGACAGGGCACGACTACAAAAAAACATGTAGTCAATATCTATGTCATGGTTAGAAGAAGGATGGTTATTGCAGCACAACCAACCCAGCAAAGCCTGCCGAACAGCAGCTGAAGGTCCTTCGACCTCTCAAGAACAAGTTTAAAGCCATCTTCCCCCCACAGGCCAGCCGATTTCTGCCTAATGCAAATACCTGCAGAAGGAAGCAAGAGGGTGCTGGTGACGGGTTGAAATGTGGGTGACAGGGTCAGACCCTCTGCACACCTGCACACCCAGGCAGCTCTAGCAGGGGAATCACAATAGAAAGGATGGCTTTGTGTCAGACTCAGCTGACCACACTTCAGCCCTGCACTCAGAGGACATCCTCGGCATCTGCACAACAAGCCCCCTTGCAATTGCAGATCTAGTGCTGGGAGATTTCCCATTATTTTTCCAAACACCCTATGAGCATAAGAACTTTTCTCTCACTGCTCTCCAGTGAAACAGATCAAAAAAAAAAAAATGAAGATGACGCTGGTGTAGTTTTTCCCTTTGTTACACAGATAAGATAGAGTAGGACAGACTTGTTCTTACCAATATCATTGTGTAGTAATCAGACAATTTTGAGCCGTTGTTGTGGAAGATCTACAAAATCTAGTCAGACATTTCTTAATGATGTTTACCTTGATTTCTGCTTCTTGGTTTTTATGAGGTGAATGCTCTCTTTGGTCAGAAAGTACCAGTCTTCTGAAAGTACCTGTCTTCGTCCGAAATGTGCTGTAACTCAAAACCAGAAGACCTATTCCTAAATTGCTACCCATCCAAAGAAATGCTTGCCCCAAAGGACAAAAATCTCACAGCACATTTAATTTTTCAGCATGAAAGAAAGAAAGAAAAAAAAAGCTATGGTCCTTCATTTGAGATCTGTGTCTCTCAGGATGTCTGGGCTGAGGCCTCAGGCGGTTGAGGGATGTTGTGTATCCATCTAGAAGAACCCATCCCAACCCATAACCACCCTTCCCAGAGCCACGGCTTTGTGCAAAATGACAAAGAGGGTAAAACGGCAAATGTGAAATCTCCTGAGTGAAAAGGAATTAGTAAAACCCCATATTCATGAAATATTGAGAGCTAATTATATGTGCATCGGAAACCTCTGGGGGAAGGGAGAAGGAGGCCTTTCATTAGACAGTAACTGGAACTTTTTCATCATTTGTCTAGCTCAGGAATGTAAGGCTGCTGTCTGGAGAGCGATGTGGGATTTGGCTGCAGGGCTGGGTGTGCAGGTGACGTGCCATGCTAGCGAGTATTTCTATTGTACTCTGGCTTGTCTTGGAAAAGACTCTCAGCTGTAGCAGGTTGGTAGATCTGGGTGCTCCTACATCTCGGTGCTCCTGTAAGACCTCTTTGGTTGTCTGCACCAGAAGGAATCACTGCTCCCGAATAATTTTTCATCTTCCCCCCTACCAGCCCCCAAATATGTCCTAAGTCCTGTCCCTCACTTCAGACCTGTTCATGGTTTCTCCTGGAGGGTGCAGACCCCAGGCTTTACTAGGCTGCCTCCAGAAAGTTCAGTTGCGTAGCTTTTGACCTGCTCTCTGCTTTTGCAACTGAAACGAATGGCTAGTTATTGACACTGCACCACCAAGCAAATTCAAGCCCAAGGACAGAACCGATGAAGAAGAGAGAAAGTTTTTCATCGTGGAGCTAGAGATAAGCATTTAAAGAATGTAAAGACACAGGGCGAAGACCACAAAGTAAAAGGTGGTGGGGGGGGAATGTAGCCTGCCGTGGGTGGCGGAGGGTTTTCTCTCAAAGCTTTGAAGCGACTTTAGGCTCAAGGATGGCTTAGGGAAACCCGTTTCAGCTCTCTGCTTTCTGCCTCTTGCTGGGAGGGTAAAGACACCTGGGTGTGCCCTGCCAGACCCCTGCCCGCCCCCAATGCCCTTCTCCTGTACCGGAGTTGTTTTCCTCCCGTGATGTCTCGGCGATCTCGTCTGGGGAGGGACGCGTGACTCTCGCTCTCAGAAGCAAAGGGACAAGCGATCTCTCTGCACGGACTCCACCACAACTGCCTGCTCTGGGTAGTGGCCCCCTCCCGCGGAACCCCGCGGAACCTCCACACCCGCGGAGCCACTCGCGTTGCTCCCGCGGAGGCGGCGGTGGCGTGCCCCGGCCCTCAGCCTATAAATCAGCATTAAACCCGTTGTCCCATCTGATCCCTGGTGCCACCATCTATTACACCCCCAGTGCGTTTTCTATCACCTTTTGTTAGAATTACACAGCCGGAAACTTAATTTACCCGGAGCTTTAAAGACAAATAAATTCAGGCAGGCCGGTGTCCCCGGGATATGCCTATTTACTCCCGCGATCTATAGATTATTATGAAATGTTGTGATTTTCACGCTGCTCCTGTTTTAAATATCTTCTTAACTACTCTCCCTGGCTGGCAAAAAACCCCCAGAAAACAAAACAACCAAAACACCCCCAAAAAAACCGCCCAAGCCTTACCGAGCAAGGAGCAAAGAGCAAGAGAATGAAGCACTTGCATTGGGCTTTATTTACTTTTGCTATTATTGTTGTTATTATTTTCGAAATTTAGAGAGAGCGAGGTTTTCAATTGCTAAAATAATTGCCTGGGAGAAAGGTTGCTTAATCTATTCATACTTTATTGACTAGGGCTCCAATATTTGGCTTGCTGCTTTTTATCGCAAGAAGATCACGTACGAGAGTCTTTTGCATAACAATTTTTAAAGAGGACACATCCTTATATCAAAAGTGGACGTGACTTGAATTTTGCCGGGGTTTGTCCCTAAAATGACCCAATTCCGGTTACTGCCACTGGGCAGCAGTAACATTGCATCATTTCTCCAGGCAATAGACTTACTCTGCTTTACTCTCTGCCCCTTTCCTTCGCCCCCCCCCGCCCCCCAAAGCTAACACGTACTTTTGAAGCTGATTATTTTGTCTTGCTGCGTTTCAGACCTATACACAGTTTTCTCTCCTTGGGAACGGATGAGCAGAGAGGAGCAAGCCCAACTCGCAGGAGCAACATGGCTAATTAACGCCGAAAGTTCCCAGACAAGGCAGAAATAGTGCCGTCAACGAAATTTTGCTGTGAGTCTCGGCAGAGATACCCCAGCGCCGGTGCCAGCTCCTCCAGCCACCTCCCCGAGCATCATTTTCCCCTAAGAGGATCAAAAGAGCCCCCCACCTCTCTCCTGCTTTTGCAAATAGAAATCATGCTGCTTCCCAGCCCCACTGGTCAAGTTAATTCCAGAACAAAGGAGGACAGAAACACAAAGGATTTCCCTCTCTCTCTCCCCCTCGCCCCCCAGCCCCTTTCTTCTCGTCTCAAACTTCCCCGGTGCCTGCACCATGATCCAGCGCAGGCCAGAACACCTCGCTCCGGCATCTGCTCCCGGGCCCGGGGCCCGGCCCGGAGCTACGGCCCGGAGATGGGGAGGGGTATGTGTGATATTACAGGGGTGTTTCGCTGTGGTGAAGGGCACGGAGCTCAACTCTCCTCCAAAAAGGTGGCAGGGAGAAAGCTCGGGGCTGCCTGAAGACTAGAAGGAAAGAAATGATACATCCATGTCGCCCGGCACCAGTGTTGTTGGTTTGACATCGGGGTAAAAGAAATTAAAGGCTGAATCTGTACAAGTGATTGCTGGAGAGCCCCAGCCATCCCGTAAGGCAGGCACCTTCAAAAGGCGTGCACTTGAAAGATGGGAAAAGGACCCCAGAGATCATCCTTCCATGCAAAGAGTTGAGCAAACTTCCTACGGTCATAGTCCCTCTGCTCCCGGGCGGGGGACGGGCGCAGGGTTTGCCGGAGATGCTCCTCCGGAAAGTCCTCGGGCTGATGGGGAATCCTGGGGAGGGATCGTGCCCATGTGCGTCCTCTGACAGCCACATATATTTGCACACGCGTGTGTTTAAGGGAATATTACCCCCGACATGCCTGCTGCACCCTCGTTCAGCCGCCGAAATTCACACATATACACCCACAGAAAGCACAGAAGGGCTGCACGCGTGGGGTGGGAGACATGAACGGTCTGCGTTGAGCTGGACACACACAGACATTCTCTGCGCCTACACCCAGAGCCGCGTGTGGGTGGGGGGTCCCGCGTGTCCCTCTTTGTCACCCCAAAATCCAGAAGCTGGGGAAGGGAAAGGCTTTACTGCCACGAAGATCCCTGCACCCACTTGAGGTGGGTAAACTCCAGGGGAGGGGGGAGTGTTCGTTCTCGAGGCCGAACCCCAGCACCCTGCCAGGGCAAATACCCCCTCTCCCTCCTGCCGGAGCCCCGCGGAGCGGCCCCGGCCCCATCTCCGACCTCGGTGCTACCCCTCGGGGCTGGGCAGCGAAAGTATTCCCAACCGGTCCCTGGGCTGTCCGAGAAGAGACAGAAGCAGGGAGAGACATAGGTATGGAGAGCTGGAGGAAATTGAAAACACATTTAAAAATGTAAATGGGTTGGAGCCAGCCCGACCCCGTGTGAGGAGGAAAGGAGGCGCACGGCGGGACTATCCCGGCGAAGCGGAGACTGGTGCGGACCTAAACCCTGCCACCAAACTTTCAGTCTCTGTTCGTAACTTAGTGAGAGAGGGAACAGGACCATCTGCCCCGAAGTTGGGTAAAGCAGAGCTCAGAAACATCCACGGTAACTTAAACCAGACAGTCGAGAGGCAAACGGGGCTGGAGGAAGCCGTTCGGACCGCTCGCCTGTCGGGAGGGTGCCGCTGCCCTCCTCGCGTGGGTTCCTCTCTCGGCCAGAGAGTGAGAGCCACCGCCGGGAGCTGGGACGTTCTGAGGCAGCCGATCCAGGTGACTTGTGCTGCTCGCAGAGAGGTAGGGAGAGCTGCAGATGTGGGTGAGAGGCGGGAGGGGGCTTGGGAAGCAGATAGAAGGGGTTTGCAGTCAGGCCACTGGAAAGCAGGGAGCTCTTCTCTCTCCTTTCTTTCCTTATTTCCTTCTATCTTTTCTTTTTTCCTCTTTCCCCCTTTATGTATTTTCTTTTTTCCTCTTTCCCCCTCTATTTCTTCTTTTCTTCTTTTCTTTTCTTTTCTTTTCTTTTCTTTTCTTTTCTTTTCTTTTCTTTTCTTTTCCTCTTATTTTTTTAATTTTCCTTTTTTAATTTTCCTTTTTCTTTTTTTATTTCTTTTTCTTCCTTTTTTTAAAAAAATCCTTTTTTTTCTTTCCCTTTTTCTTTTCCTCTTCCCCTTCCTTTTTCCTTTTACTTTGGCGTTTCTTTTTATCTTTCTTTTACGTTCTCTCTCTTTTTTTTTTTTTCTTTCTCCTTGTAGGAAAAGTAATAAATAAAAAAAACCGCTAAGGGTAAGAAAGACAATTTTCTCTCCTCTCCCCCAAAACTTCTGCTGGGTATTTTCCTCTCCATCCCCTCTTGGGAAGCGGGGACAGACAGTGAAATAAAAAAAAAAAATTGAATCTTTCCTCTTCTCTGCAGTTCTGTGACTCGGGATCCGGGCTGCATTGCTGGGTGGGGGTGGTCCTGGGTGGTAATTGATTCATAACAGCGCACTAGGACTCCAGGAAACAACATCCCCGGCGCCCCGGGAGCTCCTGGGGGGGAGCTGGGTCCGGGCTGGGGTGCGGGGCTGACGCTCCGACCGGCCGCGCGGGCTTTCTCGCAGCCTGATCCTTTTCCTCGGTAAAAACCAGCCCTTCCTCCCTCCCCACGCTTCTACCGGGAGAGATTCTGAACCCCAGAGAGAGAAACCTATGCCCCTAAAAAAGTTTCGAGCGGAGTTGCTTCCAAATACCTATTTACCAACGAATTACACTGCTATTATTGCTTTCAATGAAGACTGAATCCCCAAGCGATAATTGAATTAGTCTATTGAAGAGACTGTCAGGTACAATGACGTGGTATATCCCGCGCATTTCCCAGGGTCTATAGGCTTTGGGGACCCGGAATGTATAGTCTGACCTTACAGCTCATAATAATAATCCTGCACTTGTAGCAGAAATCTATTCGCATTCACTTTTAACAAAAACTCTGGTCAGCCAGTCCCTGTAGGAAGGATGAAATCTATTGTATTAGAACAACTCATTTATGTCCTTCAGCAAAGGCCCCAATGAGATCTGATCTAGACCTAGAAATAGGATTACCACAGCGTATATTAGCCACGTTTCTATACTTCCTCCTTCCTATAAGGGCGCCGAGGAAAAAAAGTGCAAAGGATTTTTGTTGCAATTTAGATTTTACTTTTTATTTCAATTTGGTGGCCTTCCTCAAGAAGAAGGAAAAGAGAAGAAGAAGGAAGAAGGAGAAAAAAAAAAAGAAAAAGAAAAAGGAAGTAAATACAACGAAATCGGAGAAATTATTTCTTCCGATTTCCGAAGAGGCTGCGGGTGCCGCAGGTTGGTGTGTGCGGCGGCAGCGATGAGGGTGCCCTCTTCGCAGCCCGATGCCGGACACTGCCTGGCCCCCTTTCCCCTCGACTGCCCACGGCTTCCCGGATTTGATTTTCTCCCTCCTTCCCCAAGCGAGTAAGGATGACACAATCTCAGAGCCGAGAGCCAGTGAGGTTATCACCCTGCAAGAGACTCAAGACTGCATCAGGGCACTTCCGAAAGACAGGGAGCGTTACAGCCCGGTCCCGGCAGCCGGAGCCCACTCGGGAGCGCTGGGAGCTCCTGTCCCGCTGAACTCACCGGACCCCTGACGGCAGCGGGACTGGGACTCCCTGGGGCCAGGTCCCAGAGACAGGTTCCCCAAAACTCAGAGCCACCCACAAGTTGCGGAGGGAACTTTTTCTTAAGAAGGGATTTTTATTTTTTTTTAAGGTTCCGTCTTTAGCACACGATTACTGTAACTGTCTGCGAGCCGGAGAGTAATATTTGGATCGGAAGGGTGGTGGCGGAAAAAATATCCAGCCTGTAAATATATATCGTCTTTTCCTTTAACCCCTCCTCATTCATCCAGCTGGTCCTCCACGCCCTCCGTACACAAACCTACTCAATTTATAGAGAAGCCTTTAAAACCCAGACCAGTTTCTAGAAGAAGGGAGGACTCCGCATGAAAGTATTCCTCCCGCCCCCTCGCACACACACACGTACATACACACACATGCACATACACACTTCACACACACACACACACACACACACACACACACACCCCTCCTGCACTCAGGAAGGCAAATTAAATAGTTAAAAGGCTTCGATTCCTCTCTCTCTCCCTTTTGTTACCCAATTTTGGAACATTTAAGGATGGGTGTGTGTATTGTATTCAATAATAAAAGCTATAGGGCCGCCAGGACATTTATCATCCTATTACTGTAACAAATCCGGGCTCCCAATACATGAAAGGTAAAATGAATTACCGACGTTAAGCCGTCAATAAAGTCATTTCTGTAAATGGTGTCTCCGAAGGACTGCAGCATTATTCAACTAGCTTTATCAGCAGCTGGGAAATTACGTGAAGAAGCTCGCAGCGTGTAATATGGCCCTGCTTACTTTGATTAAGCGTCTTGCCAGGGAATAGTGACAGTGCTTTTGACCAGGTTTTATTCGCCGTCCTGTGATGAACGCCAAGCTGATCAGGCGGAATGAAGAGTAATTAAAACCTATAAATTATCTTTTGCAGCCCTTCTCAAGGCGTCTCTTGCAGGAGAGATAAGGCAGCGAGCCCCCATTTACAGCTATGAAAGGGACCGCGGCTCACAAAGGCTACGTGGCTAAATGGGATATTGATAGTGTCCTAATTAGAATTTAATTAAGTACCCACGCTCGCTTTTGGGATAAAGATTTCAATTTTGCTAACTTAAATATAAATAAACCCAATTTCNGGGGGTGTTAACTTTCATTTAATTGTGGATGAAGCTCTTGATTCCAGGGCTGATTGTGCTCTGCCAGCTATTATTTTAGGGGATTATTGTGTGGCTGGAGGTAGCAATTCGGCAATGTTTCTCCGGTACGGAAAATAACCGAGCGTGCCTGGGAAGAGTGGGCACACACACGCCACTTAGGCACCCGAGGAGCTGCTGCCGGACCCCCAGAAATGTTTCTTTCTATTCGTCGCGCTGGTCACCTCTGGACAGCCGGTGCCCGGGGTCGACCGCTTATCCCGGGCCGCTCCCGCGGAGGGATCCGCACCTAGCCCCGGTAAGACAGGGAAGCCCCGCCGCTACCGGCCCTGCCCGCAGGGAAACGCCGAGATACAGACACATACATGTATAGCTAGAGGTGCATTTGAAGCATGCACCCATACACATACAGGATATATAGATGGCACGTGACGCGGCCCCGCGGAGAGGCGCGGAGCCGTGCACGGTGTCCCGCGGCCTCCCCAGCCCCTCCGCCGCCCGCCCGGCCTTTCGGGTGGGGAAGACAGGGGTTTTCGGTTACGTCAGGAAGAGAAAAGACTGCGAATGGCCCTTTCCCGCAGCCTCGGGAAACGGCCGCGAGCTGGGGCCGCGCTCCATCCCGGAGCAGGTGCCTGCGGCCAGCCGGGGAGCGGCTGCGGGTCCAGGAACCCGGGCCTCCAGGACCCCAGCGTTGTCTAAAGCATGAGGTGTTGTAAGACCCTCCACTCCCCGTGTGAGCACCGACACTTCCCTCCCCGGAGCGACTCGGCCTTCGCGCTGGGCAGCGCCCGGGTTCGCGGGGGAAAGGCACCGGCGTAGGCAGAGCATATCTCCCCGTCGGTCTGGGCTGCGGCTGCAGCAGTCCAACAAACCCGAGACTGTGGTCAGGCGTTTTTAACTTTTTCTTCCCCCCCCCCC